>JXPG01038161.1:8455-39907 GCA_001015175.1 Megaselia abdita | reverse complement strand
AAAAAGTATATTTTCTCGAGTTTTGTATAAGATATTTGAATTCTGAAAACAGACAAATTATTCTTAAGAATCTAGAGTTCAGTATGAGCAAAAAGAGAAATCAATTTTTGTTTTCTTTCCTTAGATTTATAAAATATTCATTTTAGATTATTTTTTGCTTGCTTAGAGAAGAATGATTTAAGTGATTTAAGATAAGAAGTCTTTAAGATTTCCAAATTCCGACAAATATTAAGCTCAGAAAGTAACAAATATTCGGCAATGTTGTTAAAAAATAATAAAATCCGGCAATATTAAAAATTCTTCTTGAGAAGTATCTTTCGAATGTTTTGAATCCAACATTTCTACCATTTTAAAGAACTCATAGAAGATTTCATTAGACAACAAGAAAAAACCTTCACTTAATCTCTAAAGCCAACCGACCTCGACCTGTTCTCAATATCAACTCAAAATCTTAATGAAAATAGAACCAAAACACCGATTTAAGAATTTGGAATAAATTTTTATTGTAAACTGAAAACACAAAATGTAAATATTACATTCGCTAAGTTTGTTCTAGAAAAAATTTGTATTAAAATTAACGCGCCAGGCCTACCAGCCAGCCAACTCATATAAATATTTATATTGCTTACTACTTTGTATCAATTCTCAATGGAATATCACTTATACGCTCTTTTGTAATTTGTGTGTTGATTTTCTTCCAATATTTCAAATGTGACTTTGTTTTATTCTCGCCTTCACGTTTATTTTACAATTTTCTAAACAGAGACATTTTTCGTTTTTCTTTTATTTATTTAGTTTTAAGGTTCTGTAAAATTCAAAAGGAATTTTATTTTGTTCTATTATTAAAAGCTCCCAAAGCTACTTTTGCTCGGCAATGTTGGAGAGAAATTGGGTGGTTTTAAAAATGATTTAAAAACGATATACAAAATCCAAGCAGATTATATTCAGATTTAAAATAATCTTATGATGGAAAGACACATGCGTTTTAAATATATTTAAAAGCGATACAAAATGTCAAAGCCGGTTCTATTCAAGAGTTAAATGTATCTATCTAGAAAAAGACTCCTAAAGTCACCTTTGTACGACAATGTAATGTTACTTTCTTGTTTCTTTCAAAAACCCTCCACAAAAGTAATCCTTTTGAATAAAGTCAGACAACATTTCCTTTTGAAAAAGTAAAAACCTCAAAAACATTAAACCAAATCACTCCATTAAATTTGATCCGACAATGTTATTTTTAACCAATACAAACATTTTCAAAAGAGAATCCCTTCCACACAACCTTTTCGCCCAAAGAGTAACTCAATCTGAAAATAAGACCAGTCAATGAAAAATAATATTTCTTTTCATGTATGATGAAGTAAAAACCTTTTAAAAGTTTTGCTGAACTAAAATCCGAATGCATCAAAGGGAAACTGCTTTTGTGAAAAAGCTTTTTTGAATTCTACATTCAAATCCTCTTACGAAACAATAAAAGGCCAGAATATCATCCAAAATTCAAAGGTAAGGCAAACTATAAGCAATTTTCCATTACTGTGAGAGGAAATGAAATATTAAGTGAATGGGAAAAATGGAAAATATATACATATATACCAAGAAGAAGTAGAAAAAAGTGCAATGTGGAAAGAGAACAAATATAATGAAGTTAAAGCCTTAATAACGAATTTTATCGTCCCTGACAAATCGTCCCCATTACTTCCTTCTCGCAGCACCGTCTTCATTCAATTTTCTCAAAAATTTAATTTCCAGAGCAGAAATTACTTTTTTTTTTTTGCAAAGTAACTTTCTGTCAACATCAGCATGAGAGGCAATCCAACCTCGCTCATCCCTCTAATCAAACGCACACATCCACAATAGCTCATCCTTCCGTTCTTCTTCTAAACAAAATTCAAAGTTGCACAACAAACTGGGAGAAAAGGTTTGGGTTTTTGTAGATGGATGGCAGTGTTGCTGGTTTAAATTTTTGTAGGTAAGTGTTGCCGTTCGTGCTTGATACATCAATAATATATAGGAAAACTTTCAAAGTCTGATGTTTTCCACTAAAACGAAACACCCTATCAGAGCTTTCTTAATGCAATCATAACTAATAGGGTGTTTCGTTTCAATGGAGAACATCAGATCAGAAAACATCAGATTGTGAAAGTTTGCATATCTAGGGCCTAGATAAAGGGTTTTCCACTTCAGCCGAAGCACCCTGTTAGTAATATTTCCAGTGATAAAGCTCTGATAGGGTGTTTCGTTTCAGTGGAGAACATCAGATCACCAGAAACTTTTCAACTGTTAAAAAAAACCTTGATTTTTCTCAAAGTGCCTTCATGAAAATGATACAACGAACGAAATATTTCAAAGTAACCTGCTGTTACTGTGTTTACTTTCATATAACATAGTTATGGTATGGGGCGGGTGGTTTATGTATATCCTTCAAAAATTCTATTAGGACTATCGCATTGATTTCCAAGAGCAAAAGGTAAATGTACGATATCTATCCTTGATATGGATGTGAATATGTTAGATGGGAATACCGGATATTAAGAGTATTTTCGGCTTCATGAGAAATGTAGTAATATTCTGCTCATATCCTCCCCATCCATCCACATCCACACCGCACTACATTGTATACCATTCCATGTCATTCCGATACCACCACCGCTGCTGTCAGTTCCAGAAAACAAAGACGAGAAACTTGTTGATATTGAGTTTCTGTTGAATTCAATGTAATTTAATATTTACGAAATTTTTTTTTATTAGATTTTGTTGTTGGTTGGTTGGGTTATTTTCTATATCATCTCATCTATCTTTCTACCTGCTCAAGTGGATGTTTCTTGATATTCATAACCTGAAAGTTTGATGTAATTTCAGGGTCGATTAGTTTACAATGTTGAGGGTTTTCTATGGTTTTACAAATATTTGTTTTCTCTTATTTATAGCAAAAAAAAAAAAATTTCTTTGTTACTTTTGTAGGTTATCGAGGGTAAACCATGTTACTTTTCATTGTTGTATTTTTTGGTTTATTATTTTTCGAGAAATATAATTTGTATTTTATTTCGTTTAATTTTAAGTGGATTTGGTTTAAGGGAGTTGAATTACTTTTTCAGGATCATTATTAGATTATTACAAAAAAAGGATGTTAAGGTAAAAAGGGATTTTTGCTCGGCAATGTTGGAGGGAGTTTTCTTTTTTCGATGAAATTAAACAATGCTCAGACTTAGAGTAGACAGACAGAAATATAAGAGTTGCCTCGAGTTTAATTGCTGGCGCTAAGATGTCCAACGCTGAAAAGAAATATACAACATTGCCTGATGAGCACTTATTGATCTCATGGAATCAAACATTGAACAATATTGCCGGATTTTTGCTCGGCAATGTTGAAGGGATTGTCGATGAAATTAAACAATGTTTAGATTTAGAAAAGACATGTAGAAATAAAAGAGGAGAGAGATATCAAGAAGGAATGTACAACATTGCCGGATGAGTATTTATGACCTCAGTGGAATCCAAAATTGAACAACATTGCCGGATTTTTGCTCGGCAATGTTGGAGAGATTTTGTTGTTGTCGATGAAACTAAACAATTCTCAGACTTAGAGTAGACAGACAGAAATATAAGAGGAGAGAGAAATCAAGAAGGAATATACAACATTGCCGGATGAGTATTTTTGGTCCCATTGGAATCCAAAATTGAACAACATTGCCGATCAAAATGTAGATATAGTCTCGCGTCCAACCAAAAGCAATGAAAAAACATGTCTAACTCATAAAGCCCAACCGGTAGCATACACAAAGACATTCCATCAAAAAATAATTTAAATTCATTTACCCTCTACCCACGAATATTACAAAATTCCTCTTGGACAGAAAACAAAAAACCTGCACAATTTCGCAATCCAACAGGAGAACAAAAAAAAATAATAATCTCCTGCCTGCCTGCATGACGACCGACGACGACAACCGACATAAAATGAAATACTGTACCAATTCTAAAAATAAATCCAAAAGACTATAAATCAAATACCAACCACTTGTACATAAAATACATTTTGTTACATTGTTACATCTGCAATTAAAATAAATCATTATCTCAAGGAAACACTTTCTGTGTGACGAAAAGAGAAATGCAGACTGAACTGAAACAGTAAATCGCTTTTGATAACCGACACATCAACATTTAACATATATAAAACTTTATTTTATTTATCGTTTGATATCGTTGATTGTAAGGAATGAAGGGGTTCGTTCTCTTTTCTAGACTTTTATGGATTTCATTTCATATTTGATTGGATTTATTTCATTCATTGGGTGGGGAGGTTATTTTCTGAAGGTAACTCTTCTTGGAAACTCTTAATGGAAGTTCTTGGAATCTTAAATTGGTTTTTAGAAAAAAATATTTGTTTAATTTTTGGATGAACAAACAGCATTTAAATTATATATTTGAAAAAAAAGTTTAAAAAAATTAAAAATTTTCGAGATTTGAACCCAAGATCGTCAATTTGAAATTTACTCATAGAAGAGATTATGGATAACACATCCTCGAGGCTCCATACAAAATTTAGGGATCTCAAATCCACAAACGAATTTTCATTGGTTCAAAGAATTGAACTCGTTTTTGATTGGCTCAATTATCAGCTGTTCATCATGTGTTCTTTGCTAATAAGATTTGTCCAAGGTTCCAGTACTCTACTTCAATTTCTTCTTTGGAAGTCCAAAAGATTTCTTGAAACATTCTTTTGAACGTCTGAAGTTACCCATTAAAGCTATTTTTAAATCTCTTAAAGGGATCTATATATATTTCTTTAATACATCTGAAGTAAACTTTTAGCTGACTTAAAATTTTCTTTTAAAAAGAGGTAAAGAGAGATTAATAAGATATTTTTAAATTGTTTTTATATGACTGACTAGGGCGAAATGCGCAAAATGTAAGAAGTTACACTGAGAGAAATAAGTTTCAAAATTTAAACGAAAAATTTAATTCGTTGAAGAGTTACTTATTTAAAAGTTTAAGGTTTCGTCTTTATTTGTTTGCATACGATTTTCTCTAGTTTTGTATAAGTGTTTTGAATTTTGAATACGAAAGATTTCTTAGAGTTTAAAAAATTGCATTTCAAAAAGAACAAAAAATCACAATGAATGTATAATTAAATGTAAGGCTTATTCGTACCTTCAAAATGATGTATTACACGACCCTATATGATTCAAGATAACGAAGTTATGCACTAAAATGTTAAATTTGTATAGGGCATTTCACTGTGTTTCGCTTCTCTAGTGCATTTAGAAATTCCAAAAGGTAAGGATGAGGGTTTAAGGGCCTCATCAGTACCTTCAAAACGCGCTATCAAGTTTGAAAATCAAACAAGATTTGCTTAACTAAAATTAAAAAGGACGATTCCAGAATTAAAGCGCTAGCGCCCTCTGGTGTCGTCCAATCATTTTTATGTTAATGACAGTTTGTAGTTGTCAGATAGACCTTTAAAAATGCATTACTCTATATAATTTAGTTCAGTAAATATAATTAAATTTCTTTTCTTGTTTTTAATTTTTAACAAAAAATATTTATTTTATTTAAAAGAGCTAAAGTTAAACTACGAAGCCAAATTTTACTTAAATTATTACTTTTTTTTTTTTTTAGAAAATAAAACGAAAACTAAAAATCAAAAATTTAACATTTTGATAGTTTTTTTTTATATTATATTTTTTTAAATTAAAATTTAGAGCTTAATTTTTATATTTTTTTATATTTAATATTACATTATTAATTGTCAAAATCATTTATTTAATTTTATTGAAAAGAGTTAAAGCTAAACTACAAAACTTGATTTACATAAATATTTTCTTTATAAAAACCTAAAATTCAAAAAGTAAGGATTTTAATAAAATTTTTAAAGCTCATTTCTTATATACTTAAAAAAAAAATTGTTTTTTAAATGTTTAACAATAATATTTATTTTATTTAAAAGAACTAAAGCAAAATTTAAAGATTTTGATAGATTTTTTTAAAATTAAAATTTAGAGCTAAATTTTTATATATTTTTAAATTTTAATTAACAACAAATATTTTATTTTATTTTTTATTTTAATAAGAAATATTTAATTTTATTTTATTTAAAAGAGCTTTCAAAGCCATTTTCAATTCATTTACTGAACCTACAAACAAAACATTGTTTTTACATGACTGATTAGTGTGAAATGAGAAAAATGTAAGAAGTAACACTGAGAGAAATAAGTTTTAAAATTTAAAAGTTTCCATTAACATCACATGAGACAAATTTAAACGAAACTTTTAATTCGTTGAAGAGTTGCTTATTTAAAAGTTTAAGGTTTCGTCTTTATTTGTTTGCATTCGATTTTCTCTAGTTTTATATAAGTGTTTTGGATTCNAATGCGCAAAATGTAAGAAGTTACACTGAGAGAAATAAGTTTCAAAATTTAAACGAAAAATTTAATTCGTTGAAGAGTTACTTATTTAAAAGTTTAAGGTTTCGTCTTTATTTGTTTGCATACGATTTTCTCTAGTTTTGTATAAGTGTTTTGAATTTTGAATACGAAAGATTTCTTAGAGTTTAAAAAATTGCATTTCAAAAAGAACAAAAAATCACAATGAATGTATAATTAAATGTAGGGCTTATTCGTACCTTCAAAATGATTTGTTACACGACCCTACATGATTCAAGATAACGAAGTTATGCGCTAACATGTTAAATTTTGTATCGGACATTTCACTGTGTTTCGCTTCTCTACTGCATTTAGAAATTCCAAAAAGTAATGATGAGGGTTTAAGGGCCTTCAAAACGCGCTATCAAGTTTGAGAATCAAATAAGATTTTCTTAACTAAAATAAAACAAAAAAATTAAAAAAGAAGCTTCCAGAATTAAAGCGCTAGCGCCATCTGGAAGCTTCCTTTTTAATTTTTCTGTTAATGACAGTTTGTAGTAGTCAGATAGACCTTTAAAAATGCATTACTTTATATAATTTAGTTCGGTAAATTTAATTAAATTTATTTTATTGTTCATAATTTTTAACAAAAATTATTTATTATATTTTATTTTAAAGAGCTAAAGCTAAACTACAAAGCAAAAATTTTACTTAAATTATTACTTTTTTTTATCAAATAAAACGAGAACTAAAAATTAAAATTTTAAGATTTTTTTTATATTATAATTTTTTAAATTAAAATTTAGAGCTAAATTTTTATATTTTTTAAATTTTTTTTTTTTAATATTTAATATTAAATTATTGTCAAAATCATCAATCAAGGGTTAAAAAAAAAATTTTAAAGCTCATTTCTTATATATTTAAAATTTTCTTTTCTTTTTAATCTAGCAAAATTTAAAGATTTTGATAGATTTTTTTTAAATTTAAATTTAGAGCTAAATTTTTAAATATTTGTTTAATGTTTTTCTTTTTTTTAATTAACAAAGAATATTTAATTTAATTCTTTTTTTAATTAACAAAGAATATATAATGTTTTTTTTTTTAATAAGAAATATTTAATTTTTTTTTTTTTTTAATAAGAAATATTTAATTTTATTTAAAAGATCTTTCACAGCTATTTTCAATTCAATTACTGAACCTACAAAAACAAATTGTTTTTATTCAATATTATTTTTATACAAAAAAAAAAATAAAACTTAGAATTTGAGAAAATTTCTTTTAAGTTTTAGTTTTTGAGACTAAATGTTTTCAAGACTAAATTACAAAATAATTGTATTTTACAATTAAATATTTGTATTATTAAAGAAAACAAAGAAATGAGAAAATTTTTTTAGATTAAAATTTTATACAAAAAAAAAGCAAAACTTGTAATTTAAATATTTTGAGAGCAATTCTTTTAAGTAATAATTTTTAAACCTCAATTTTTGTATTTATTTTATAATTTGTTCTTTTTTTAAATTTTTACGAGAAATATTTAAAAAAAATCAAAATTGCTAAAGATAAACTACATTTTTTTTGTTTTAAATTAAATCTTTTATATATATAAAAAAAAACCTTTAAATCTAAATTTAAAGATGTTTAGAGTTTTTTTTAATTAAAATGTTTCTTTTAATTTTTAATAAGAAATATATTTTTGAATTCTATAAAAAATCGGCTTTAAAGGCTTATTTTAAATCAGTTTAATTCTTTAAATGTTGTTAAAATTTTAATTTTCCATTTTTTTAAATTAAAACTAATATTTTACAAAAGTTTAAATAAAATGTTTATAAGCAAAAATGAATATAACTTATAGTGATTATATACCAAGAGGCGGAAGTTCTTCTTTTTTGTAATGTTTCTTCTTTTTCTGCATGAATACATTTTTTTCTTCAAAAAATAGTTCATGTATAGAATTGGAATTTCTTCTTCAATTTTTAAAATTTTTGTCAAAGAAGGAGAAGAGTAAAAGGGAAAACTATATCAAATAGTATCGTTAGTGTTAACTTTATTGATTTCTTAACTTTTTTCAAGAGGTGTTACGCACTTTCAAATTTGTAACCAACACTCGGAATATGAACTTTAATCAATAATTGAAAGTAACAAATAAAATCAAAATAAGCAAGACACACATAAAATATGTAGGCACCAATGACACTCTAAAATGTTTCTTTCGAAAAACGACAGATGACGCTTTCTTCTTCTGCTTTTAATTTTTCAGAGCAGAGATGAAAGATGAAAATTGATTTGTAACATGCAGGAATTTGTCTGATTTTTCTCGTCCTCGAGGTTTGTTCTTCTCTTTTCCTCGTCCTTAGATTTTGTTGGTAACATCGTTATGGAATCAACACAAAAGCACTTCTTATTTGAGATTACTTTTCTTCTAAGTTTTTGCAGAGAGTATTGAAGTAACACAGAAATTGCCAGATAGAGTCACGAATTGGAAAGCTTCCTTATATAATCTTCAATTTCATGGAAATTCACAGACGCCTTTGTACTGAAAATACTTGAAGAATGCCAAACCCCTCGTCAGCTTCCTTGTTCTTTTAAGAAATATTGCACAAATAAATCAGAACTGCGAAAGACGAACTTTAGAAAAGCAAGTGGAAAGCGAGAGTGTGTGGGTTCGATTCCCATCCGCACAAAACGTTGGTTTTTTTTCCGTGACAAATTAAATAATCTTGCCTTGTAATTTGATTTCATTTGGAACTTTATGTTAAAATTTAATTAGGGGTTAGAATATCCATCGATGTTTTAGCTCTATTTTAAATTTTGCATATAATGTCTTTGGCACTCAATCACTTATTGTGTAGTCTACATATTTAAATGAGTAAGCTACTGTAAGTTACAAGCAAAATATGTTCTTTACGTAATAAAATATGTATTTTCCTTTACATTAAAAATATGTAGCCCACTTATTTGAAGTGTAGAAAAATATATGTTGCTTCATATCCAAAATAATAATATTTATGGAAAACCTATTTATAAGTTAAAAATATAAATACAAACAAAAGCTCCAAGACAAGCAAAACCAAAAAACCTGTAATTAAACAGTAGACTCTAGACTTTTGATAAGAAATAGAAACAAAAGTCGAAACAGAATAGAAAGAAACATGTTTTCTTATAATCACGTGAAATTCGCGATTAGAATTTGATTCGATTCAGTGAGGCCAATGAGAAAGTACATAAAACTCAGTTTTATAGCTGTTTCTGATTCGCTTCGACACACGTATTTCCAAAACAAACTATTATAACAAAAGCTTCATATCATTAATTTGTAATTCCTCTTAATGAACAATAAAATATACTGGTTTTATTACTTCAAATTAACTAAAGCACTTAGTTAATTGATTGGATTGTCTTTTTTGACTTTCGTATTACAATAAACTCTAACAAACTAGTTCTTGCGAGGGTAATCGAAGGTAATGAGAAACACACTCTGCTCAATACAATACCACATGGAGACAACAGCGGCGACCAACGACCACCAACATCTGCCAACCCTAAAGTAAAGAATGAAATTTGAATGCAAAACGGTTTTCACTTCGGAGAAATCCTTCGTTCCCACCTTGTCAACTTTAAAGGTCAGGTCGTCCGTCGCATAAAGGAAATCACAGAAAAGTGTGAAGTTTCCGGAAAAAATGTAAAATTGAAGGTGTGAAATTTGAAATTATGGAATTCCTTTTTTTCTTTTTCTTCACAATGTTAAATAACTCAGAGTTTTCACTTCCTTTGAATTTTTTTGTTTTCATGTGGCGCAGTAGATCTTCAGCGGGTGTTATGCATTAAGGATTTAGAGAAAGCTAAAAGATTTTGTTGGGTTTTGGTTGTTGCACGTTAAAAATATAAAACAAAAAATTAAGCAAGCATTGAATGCCTTTTCTATTATTAACATTTGCTCTACTGTACTGAAAATTATTAAATTATTTTTATTTATATCTTCTTAATTTTTGCTTTTAATTAATATTCATTTATATATTTTTTTATATAACAAAAACTTAAAAACCCATCAAAATATTTTTAAAAAATAATTAAATTATTATTATGTTATTTATTTATATTATTTCTATATAAAGTAATATTGAAATATATATTTTTCATATTTTCTTGATTTTTTTTTTTTTTAATATATCTTTTTGATTTTAGTTTTTATGTAATATTCAAAGTTTGTGTTATATTTGCTCTATTTTAAAAATCATTTATATATTTTTTAATATAAGAGAACTTAAAAAACCTAACAACATATTTAATAAAAATAATTGAAAGAAATAACATATTTTTCTTAATTTGTTTTTAATTTAAAGCTTTTTATATTATTTTTAAAATATTATTCAAATACATATTTTTCATATTTTCTTTAATTTATTTTTATTTATATTTTTTTAACTTGAATTTTTTTATTACTTTTCAAAGTTTGTGTTATACTTGCTGTAATTTTTAAAACATTTATATATTTTTAAGTAAAAAAAAGAACTTGAAAAACCCAACAAAATATTATAAACATTATTGGAAGAAATACAATTATATTTTTGTAAAAAAAAATAATTATTTTAATTTAAAGCTTTTATATTTTTTTTTTAATAAAATATTATTCAAATACATATTTTTCATATTTTCTTTAATTTATTGTTATTCATATTTTTTTAATTTTATTTTTTTATTACTTTTTCAAGTTTGTGTTATATTTGCTGTAATTTTTAAAACATTTATATATTTTTAAGTAAACAAAATTTAAAAACCCCACAAAATTATTGAAAGAAATAACATTATATTTTTGATTCTTTTCTTTTTTAATTTTAATTTAAAGCATTTTATATTATTTTTAAAGTAAAATATTATTCAAATACATATTTTTCATATTTTCTTTAATTTATTTTTATTTATATTTTTTTAACTTGAATTTTTTTATTACTTTTCAAAGTTTGTGTTATACTTGCTGTAATTTTTAAAACATTTATATATTTTTAAGTAAAAAAAAGAACTTGAAAAACCCAACAAAATATTATAAACATTATTGGAAGAAATACAATTATATTTTTGTAAAAAAAAATAATTATTTTAATTTAAAGCTTTTATATTTTTTTTTTAATAAAATATTATTCAAATACATATTTTTCATATTTTCTTTAATTTATTGTTATTCATATTTTTTTAATTTTATTTTTTTATTACTTTTTCAAGTTTGTGTTATATTTGCTGTAATTTTTAAAACATTTATATATTTTTAAGTAAACAAAATTTAAAAACCCCACAAAATTATTGAAAGAAATAACATTATATTTTTGATTCTTTTCTTTTTTAATTTTAATTTAAAGCATTTTATATTATTTTTAAAGTAAAATATTATTAAAATAAATATTTTTCATATTTTCTTTAATTTATTGTTATGAATATTTTTTTAATTTTCGAAGATTGTGTTATATTTGCTGTAATTTTTAACATTTATATATTTTTAAATAAAAAAAAGAGCTTGAAAAACCGAACAAAATATTTTTAAAAAATTATTGGAAGAAATACAATTTAAATGTTTGTTTAATTTGTTGTTTTAATTTTAATTGAAATAAATAAAATATAAAAAAAGGAGCTTGAAAACCCCAACAAAATATTAGGTCAATGACAACCAATAATCATAAATGAAAAGAATCAAGGAAGATAAGACACCAAAATATACAGGATGATAAAAAAAAATGTATATTTCATGAATAAACACTTAAATACCCCCATTCCCAAGATCTATTAATTTCTATTGCTGAATATAAATTCGAAATTTATTCTTATTTGATGAAATCTTTTCTTTCCTATCAAATAATGCCTTTTCGTTTACCCTCAAAATGATAACACACTTTTTTTCTTCGAGAGGAAGAAGAGTCTTGTTTAGACAGTGAACCTGTCAAAAAGGATATTTAATACGATATTTATCGTTATTTCGGTAAAAATTCAAAAACATAAAGGCACAAAAATAATATAAGTAAACATAACGACCTTAATAAAGCGGCGCCTTTCTTATCGCAACTAAACTTTGACACCCTAAAAACACCATTGCTCTTTAAAACGACTAATATTTTCGCCATAACAATATTTTCTATGGCTGACATAGAAGAGAAATTCAGAGAATTAATATGGTAATAACCGATATTGACAAACTATAAATCGACTACAGAATATGATGATATCGAATGTTTGAGTGGGAGGATGAAATGGGATGAAGTGTGGGTGGACATTTTTTTAGGGTAGAATTCAATTATACTCACAGTGGCTTTTTGTTTTAGGAATTCATGTTTGGATAAAGGATTTTACGTACCTGGAAAGAAAAGATTCTTATTAGTTTTTTGTTTCTTTTTTATTTTTTTTTTAAATATAATGTAATAAATTTGATTGAAATTATTTGTTGGGTTTGATTTATTTCATTCGAATAAAACAAAATTTCAGGGAACTAACAAAATTTATAACAAATGAAGGAACATTGCCGGGCAACGGTACTTTAGGGGTCCTTACACACAAATTCAGTACAAATTCTTAAGTACGTCAAAATATCAGATACCCCCCAAAAATTACCTTCAACAAATTTATAAAAACGTAACATCCTAAATAATATTAATTCCAGTAAAACAACATTGCCGGAAACTAACAAAAATAATGAAGGAACATTGCCGGACAACGGTACTTTCGGAGTCTTCACACACAAATTTGAAGTGAAAACACTATTTCATATGAATACATTTATTTCAAAAATTAAGCATTAATAAAATAATGCTAAATTTAATTCCTTACAAAAAAGTTAAAAAGTTAAACTAAAATAAAATAATGCTAAAATGAATTCGTTTACAAATCCAGATATAAAAACCCCTCATCAATTATACCAAAAAATCTATAAAAAAAATTATATCCAGTAATATTAAAACCATCTCATTCAAACGTAATAAAAGCAAAATCAAATTTAATGACAAAGTTAAGTTTCAGTTCCCAATCGAAACGTTATCACCATTTAACAAAAGTAAAATAAAAAAGCAGCAGCAACTATTTTATAGTTGTGATTCCCAAAGGATCAATCCCACGAACATTACTCAATATTCTCTCTTCTGTTTCACGATAATTAAAAGTAACGAGAACGAATGGTTTGGTTTGTTTGAATCTACAGGAAGTGTTGGTTTGGCTGGGCTGAATTTTTGTATCTCATTTTTTCGTATATGATTATTTTCCATGGTTACAACATACCATCATCAACTCGACCAACAACCCTTAAAAATCGGATAGACCAACAAAAAAAGTATCATAAAATAGAGATTATAGTATATAAAAAAATCTATACTATAAATCCGGTATGAAATATAGTCATAGACAACACATCACAACCATCCCAAGATAGATAACATCCGATCCGATAAATCCATTAAAATTGTGTTGAAACGCTTTTTATGACAATAAAAATGTTATAAATTAGATTTTTTCTCTTCTTCAAACATTCTAATTGACGGGTGTGTGTGATTTTTTATTATCCAATTTTTATTGGTTTTATTCTCTCAATTTTTTGATGATTTACTTATGGGTTCGAGTCTTAGTGAGTTTCTCTATTTTTTTTCAAGTGACGTATGTTTTAAATTGAATTTAAGCTGTTTTTGAAATGTTTTAATTGGATATCAATTCTCTCAGCTCTTTTTACTCTTTTCTAATATTTTTTTTTACTTATGGGTTTGAGTCTTGGTGGGTTTCTCTATTTTTTTGTTTGTTTTGAAGTGATTTTAATTTGATTAAAATAAAAATCCTTACAAAGTCTTTGTATTTTTTTGTATATTTTCTTCTTTGTTTAAATATATATTAAAACAATTACGGACGAAAGATTACCTATAAATTATTTTTACATTTGAACTTTTTTTAACATTTAATATATATATGTTACATAAAATGTTTTCTTTAAACAAAATTACAACTTATTATGTTAACTTAAACTTCTGTTAAAATGTATATGTTTTTTAATTTATTAATTTTAAAAACTATATTTTAAACTGCTTTAAATTATTTAGATTAAACACAAGTTTTAACAAAAAACGTTCATATCTTGAGAACAAATTTTAGTTTTAATAGTTTTTTTTATTGCAAATTTTGAGAAATATTTTAAAAATTTAAGAAAAAAAAAATCCAAAAATATTGAACCCAAAAAATGTTCACAAATAAATTAAGATTTTCAAAAATTGAAGAAAACACATTTTAAAATTTATATTAAAAATATGAGAATATTTATTTAAAAAAAATAAAGATAACTCATTATCTTAATTTTAATGAGTTTATGAGTTTAAATATGAATTTTGTTTTTAATAATTATAAAATTTTAAAAATTATAATTTCAAATTTTGTAGTTTTTTTTTTTTAATTAAACATGGATAATTAAATTATTAATTTTAAAAAAATATCTAATTCAACAAATTTTCAAATACAAAAAAATATATACATAAACAAAATTTATTGAATTATTATTTATCATCAAAATGCTCAAAAACATAAACTTCAGGAATTAAAAAATACGAAAATATAAATTTGAGAACTTACAATTTAAAATATAAAAATTAAATAATATTTTTTAAATTTTAATGTTAATTGGTTACAAATACAACTCTTAAAATGTGGAATTATAAAATTTAGAAAAATGAAATGTTTCTCTTTTTATACTTTATACATACAAAAAATTAAAACACAAAAAAGTAATGAAATGTTTAATTATTTATCTTAAAAAAGTTTAAAACAAAAAATTAAAACTAGAAATTATGAATAAATCTGTAAATTTAATTTAAGATTTGCTTCGTTTTCGTTTTCAATTTTAAATTAGTTAAAGCTGTTTAATTCTTTTTTTTTGTATTAGGCTTTGATTATTGCGGCATTGAATGCTATAATCAAAGCTTGCACTTTCTGTAATTTTTGAAATGGGTAAAATTAAATTTTGACCTAAATTTCAACGCAAAATTTATTTTATGAAATAACAAAAATCCAAAAACATACAAAACCAAGTACTTTATTTTATGTCCACCCATCTACTGAAAAACAAATCACACAAGGACATCAAAAGCAAAGAACGAATTTCCCTTCAATCACTGAAAAACCTCCCAAAAAACCAACAGAAACACACCTTTCAAAGGTAAGTAAATCACTCAGTTACGCCTACAACTCTCCATCCTCTGTAAAAGAAAAAATCAGAAAACATACAGAAAAGAGGAAGTTTATGTAAAAGAATTTCCCCTTTGCTAAATTATCAAAATTGACCTTATTCGAAAAGCAAAGGGAATAGGAAAAAACAAATACCCACAACGACAAATACTTAAAAATAAAAGAGAGATTTTTTCTTAATTGCCAACCTCTATTATATTATTCCTCCTTTGCCACAAGGTACCCATTCAATGTCTAAAAATTTCCAACATAAAATTTTAAGGCGTTTCACAGATAAATTTTCTCCATTTTCTGTTACTTCGAAATACTGTTTTCTTCTGAAATACTTTTTTCTTCTGAAATACATTTTTCTTATAAAATATTTGTTTCTCCTTCTTTCTAAAATATCTGTTCCCAAAAAAAAGGTAACCTTTTTCTCTGAAAATAATGGAGTGAAGTGAATATATCTCCACAGAGGGAAAGTAAAAGCTTCAACCTTCCCCTTGCAAAAAAGGATACATTATTACATCATCCTTTTGTACATTAAATATAACGCGTGTATCTATCTCCTTCAAGATCTATCTTTTATTTTTTTTTTCCTACCTACCTTTTCCTTTTCCATCATCAACAACCCTTCATATTCTCTGGGTAAACATATAAATAAACTGGGTGGCAAATTTTATCATCTTTTACTTGTCTATGTTTGTGTTTCGTTCTTTTTGCAAACATTTCAACTAGGTTGAGCAGAAATCGGATTATTTTATTGATTTTTTCTTTTCTATTTTTACTTTGGGGGGTTTTATATTGTCTGGTTTTTATATTGTTATTGAAAATTAGACTTTAAATCTTCAAAATTGTATGTAGAATATTATATAAGAATATTGACTTGTCGTTTCTTGTTTTATTTTCCATGTCTACAAAAATCTTTACAAACTTTTTCGACACTACATATTTTTAAAATCTCTTAAACTCACACAAATCTCAAGAAAATCAAACAAACCTAAATTATAAAAAATCAAATAATACTTCTATAAAATTAAACAAAAAGAGAAAAATCACAGAAAAAAGTTAAAAATCATAAAAATATTTTCAAAATTACCTCCACAAGATATAGAAATTCTTTAAGAATCATAGAAATCTCTACAAAATATGAGTTAACATCATAAATCATAAAACAAGAACATTCAAATAAAACCATAAAATTCTACTAAAAAAAATCTTTAGCTTTAGAAAATCACAGTAATTTGTGCAAAATCATAGAAATAACTGAAAAACTAAAGAAAACTATTCAAAATCACAAGGTTCTTGAAACCTCTTCAAAACTATGGAAATCTCTTTAAAATCAGGGAAATCAGAAAATCTCTACAAAACCACAAAAATCTCCAGAAAATCAAACAAACTTCTTCAGAACTATATAAATTATTGTAGAATCTTAAGACTTTTAAAAATCACATCAAAATTATATAGATTATTCAAAAATCATAAAAACTTCTGCAAAATCTCTACAATTTTATAAAAATTAAGAAAAAATAAAAATTCATAGAAATATCCTAAAATTCTAGTAAAAATTATAGTAAACTTTAAACTTTTCACAATCACATAAATCTCTAAAAAGTAAAATAATAACTTCGACGTCAATTAAACCTCTTAATTATAAATTATGTTTGCAAAATTACGGAAATCTTCACAAAATTATAAAAATGTTGAAAAAATCATGAAATCTTGGCAAAATTATAAAAATGTGAAAAAAATAATGCAAATGTATGCAAAAAAAAAAAAACCAAAATTTTTAAAATGCTTGAAAAATCCAAGCCATAAAAATCTCTTCAAATTTTACAGAAAACTGTTGAAAATCGTAGAAATCACAAATAATTTAATTAAATTGTTTCAATAATTTCAAAGATTTTAAAAAATCACAAAAAAATCATGTGAGTCATAAAACTCTGTTGAAAAATGTTGAAAATAAAAAAAATCTTTACAAAATATGAAGATTCTTATAAAATCATTAACAATCTCTACAAAATCAATAAAGTCAAATCCAAATAATATAAATTTGGAAAAAAAATATCTACAAAAATAATAAAATCTTAAGAACTTCAATTATCAAAATCACTGAAAATACAACAAAATTAAAATGATCTATTATTGAAAACTGATGTAAATCATAAAAAAAACTTAAAAAACCATAAGAATTCTTTAAAAAAAATGAAAAATATCTTTAAATTATTGACTGTTTGTACCTCTTCAAAATTACTGAAAACTTTTAAAAATTAAATCACAAAAAATCTTGAAAAGTTCTTCTAAAATCATAGAAATCACCACAAAATCAAAGAAATCAAAATAATAGAAAATATCAATAAAATCAAAGACATCTTTTCAAAATCGTAAAATCTTTAAAACACTTGAAAAATTGAAAAAAAAAAAAAAACAAAATAATATAAATTGTCTTAAATTGGAATTATCTTAAAAATTCTTTAAAGCCCATAACATTTTAAATCTTCAACAAAATTAAAATTATAAATAATAAATAAATTATTGAAAACTAAAAAATCTCTACAAAATTTGGGAAGCTCCTCAAAAATCACAAAAATCTTTACAAAATTTTAGATTTTTATGATCATAAAAATCAAAAATATCTTTAAAATTATTGAAATCTTTGAAAAATCACAGACAACTGTTGCAAATCTTTGAACAATCACAGAAAACTGTTGAAAATTACAATAATTATAAAAAACCGTCACCAATATATACGAAATCATAAAAAATCTCCACAAAATCAAAATATTTAGAATTTGTTTTTCGAATTTCCAGAAATCTTAACGAAATGGCAAATTTAATAATATCAAAATATTTAAAAGTACTTGTGAAAATAACGAAATTTCTTCAATCATTACAAAATTTAAAAACGGTTTAAAATCAGAAACATCTTCAAAATCTTTGAAAAATCATGAAAACTGTTGAAAATCTTAAAAATCTATTGAAAATCACAAAAATTCTTCAACAATATATACAAAATCATAAAAATATCTAAAATATATTTTAAAAACCTCCACAAAATCAAAATATTTAGAAATCTTTAAAAAAAATGCTAACAAAATGTCAATCAAGATTTTTAGAAATCCTTGTGAAAATAAAGAAATTTTAGATTTTTAAATTCAAAAAAATCTTTAAAATTATTGAAATCTTTGAAAAATTACAATAACTGTTGAAAAATCACAGAGTAATATTGAAAAGTAAATCAAAATTTTTCAATATATACAAAATCATAAAAATCTCTACAGAATTTTAAAAACTCATTTAAGAAGCTCCACAAAATCCAAATATAAAAAAATCTTTCAAAAATCACAGAAATCTTAACAAAATACAAAATTTAATCCTTGTAAAAATAAAGAATTAAAAAAATCTACAAAATATAAAAACTGTTGAAAATCAAAAATATCTTCAAAATAATAAAAATCACAGAAAAAAGGTAAAAATCACTACAAAATCAAATAAATCAAAATATATAAAAAAAACTGTAAAATCACAAAAATGTGTAAATTTTAAAAACCCCAGAAATATCTCAGAAATCACTACAAAAAACTTCCTCGCAATAAAACTAAAACCACAGACAGACAACCACACAAATTAGCTCTAAAAAAAAAAAAGATGTCAAAAGTAGTCGAAATAAACCATATCATAGACTTTGTTTTAAATTACTATTTTGTGATGATGCAATTTGAACTCTGGGGAAAAATTTGCGGTGGTAATTTTTTTTTTGTTCGTCTATAGGAGATTTCAGCTTTCTCTTATCCTCGGTCTTATCAATGCTGAATGGAATGAACAAATAAGAAGTATGTCATCATCTCTGACAATCTCATTTTATTTAAATTGACGTAATCCAAAGGATTTTGTAATTTTTTTTGGGAAAATTGTGTAGATTGATTGGAATGATTCGAAAAGAATATAATCAAATTTAGTTAGTTAATGGATTGAGGTCTGGATTTCATTTTAGTTCAAGCATATGTCAATATCTTTGCAATGTCATGTGATTAATGATAATCACGTTATGTTTTCGGATTTAATGTTGTGGAGAAACGTTAATTTTTTGTTTTCTGTAATTTCATAAAACCAGGTAAACTGTTCACTGGGGTGGGAAGAAAACACATGGCTCTTATGTTATAGATGTTTAGCGTTTATTTGAGGGGGAAAAGTGCGAAATCATTCTATAATTTGGCATCAACTTTACAAAATTTGGTGGGTCTGAAGTTTCTTGATTTTTTTTTATACGAGAATAAATTGTCATCTTTTTCAATTACATTTAATTTGTTTCTTTTTATTTATTTTTGATAACAGGAAATATAATTATTTAGGTTTTTTAAGTTAAATATTAAGTAATATTCAACCAAGAACAAAATACTCAAGACGAGTCTGAGCTGAATTCCTAATCTTAATTAGACTTTAAAGGCCATGGAGTGCGAATGCTTTTGTTTATAAAAACTATTCTAAAGATAGGACATTATCTAAAGACGGATCTACAACCGACAATGTGAATGAACTAAGAAAAGGCATGAAACAAAATTAATTTCAAATTAGTACTAATCATTATTTAAAACTAAAAAAAATTTAAACCAAAAAAAAACTATAGTAATTATTCTGTTAAAAATATGTTATTATCCAAAGCGTAATTAGCAAAGATGTTGAACCAATGATTTTATTTTGAAATGATGAAATTAAAACTTTTCTGTTACAAAAAACTTTATAAGGATTCGTGGATTTAAGAGATGAAGGAAAAGCTTTTAACAAATCCAAAATTATTTCAACAATATTCAGTAAAGAAGTGAAAAGTTAAGAGAGTTATCATAAAGAACTCGATACTCTGCGAAAAGATAATTTTCTTAATAAGAGTAAAGGAAATTTTAAGGCTTCTTCCAATCCTTAATATTTTCATGCAAGAAATTATGAGTTATTAGGAAGAAATTAATACTTTCAAAAGTATTATTAATGGAGTTAACATTTTTATTTTACTGGGATTTCTTCTGAAGAAAACTTTCACGCTATTAGAGAAACTTATATAATAATAGCTTACCTTACCTTACACAAAAATTTTAATATTTTTCGATTCAACCATACAAAAGGGTAAAGTATTTGTTTAATTTTTTTTAAAATTACTTAAACAATTATCAGGAAGTAACGAGAAAGATTACATGGAAAAGCTCGAGAATTTAAAATCTTTTCAAAATCATTTAAATTCT
Source organism: Megaselia abdita (assembly GCA_001015175.1). Lineage (NCBI taxonomy): Eukaryota > Metazoa > Arthropoda > Insecta > Diptera > Phoridae > Megaselia > Megaselia abdita. The sequence continues at coordinate 19,137 of JXPG01038161.1, read as the reverse complement.
AACAAAAAATAAAAAATAAATTTTTTTTGGAGACCCCTCGGTAAAATTACAATATTATAATTCTTATAACTTAACTGTTTTTGGATTTTACCTCATAAAAGTAAAGAACAAAAATCCAGCAAAAGTTAAGTGAAACACTCAACCTTTAGTAATACATTTTATAGCATGAAATAAAACTTAAAGCTAATTATTTAATAATTTATTAATAATCTAAGTCTAAGGAAATCTAATGCTAAGTTTAAGAGAAAAATAAACTTGATTACTCGATTACTATATAAATTTCAAGCAAATCAGTATTTGTGATGTTAATTATGATAAGTTCTAGGTTTTTTATAATTTTAAAAGAAAAATTGCTTAATATTACGACATATTTTCTAAATTCAAAATTTTTCATTCAAGAAATTGCAACTAATCCTTGGAAAGTCTTTTGAAATTTTGTACTTTTTTCACGTTACTATATTTATTATCAATTTAATTAGAAAAAATAGGTAAGGAAATCTCAGAGATTCCATACAAAAATCATGTTAATAGGATTATTTTTTTAATTAAATTATTGATTTCTTGTGATTCTGTAGAATGATTCCTGCTTTTAAATAAGCCACTTGTTTTCCTTCACAAGAGAAATGGAAATTATTTCTTTTCCTAATTAATTGAGGCCGAGTGGTAAAATTTCCTGACTCTCATATTGTGTTCAAGATTTTGTTAGGACTTTCGATGATTTAATAAAAAAAATGTTGTTTTACAGAAGGTGAACAAGATTTTGGGTTCATATGTTTCAAGTTGTTTCATGAATGTCTTTTCCTTAAAGTAATTTTCTGAATTTGTTTTTTGAAGATTTGTAAAGCAGGTTCATTTGATATAGAAACTTTTGAGTATAACACAACTGTTCGTGAAAAAAAATCCAAAATCAAGAGCAATATCTTCTAAACTGGCCATGGACTGGAATTTTCTTAAAAAGCTCGTTAGTTACAGAGCTATTTCAATATTTTTGGGGTAATGGTGATTCATTAATTTTCAAAAAATAGTCAAGACTTCCGTCGACTTTCTACAAAATCAAGGATTTTTGTAAGGGTTTTCCATAAATTTTAAAGGATTTTAAATGTTGTGGCGTAAAAAATTATAAAACATGTTGAGATGTGGATTTTGAAAACTAATATCTTGAACAACTCCTGCTAAACATTTTACAAAATCATTCAAAATCCTAACAAAGCCTAAGAATTCCCTATAAAATTCAAAAAATCTTTTATACAATATGAAAGACAGTTTTACCACTCGTATTTCGAAGAACAAGAAAGAACATATTGATTTGAATTTCATCTTAAATTATACGAGATTTTGTTCACATCGAGAGCTCATTCTTCAAAAATGTATTCGGGATTTTTGATTCGTTGTAATAAGAATTTTTAGAGACGGAGACTGAAAGTCTACTGGACGAGGTATTACGTTTACATGTTTGCTCCAGATTTAAAAAAATACTAATCTAAGAAATCCACACATTTTGAAGATTTGGATAAACAATTCAAAAATGATAATGTCAAGAACATTACTTTCTACATTGCTTAAAAAATGCCTGTCTCATAATTTAAAAAAAATGTTCATAGGAAACACGCTTCAAAGGACATACAAAACGCTAAGTAAAATTTATTTTCGATATTTCTGTTAAGGCAAGATTTCTTTTTTAAGTTTTTGATATTTTTTTTTTAGTGATTTTGTAAAAAGTATAAAATATTTGCTTCTCAAACTCACATTTTCAATCAGAGGCATAACGAATTAAATACAAACATTTTACAATTTTGTTTGGATTTTAAGATTTTTAAATAATGCTTTCAATGTTTTGTGTAAAAAAAAAGTAATTAGTTTTGGTAATTCTAAAATATTTAGTCAAAACTTTTAAATTTTAAACATATTTTTTTTTTTTTGTAGAGTTTTATGAGATGTTTTTTACAAAATTCCTAATATGACTACACATTTTAAAGACTATGTTTTTCCTGAACATTACTTTTAAGATCCTTAAGAAATACTTATTTTACCAAGGAAAAAGTTTGTCTTCAAAGCACTTGTAGAATAAAAGATTTTCTCCTTCAAAAGTTAAAAACGCAATAAATTACCTTGACAATTACATTAAAAATGCTGTAAGGATTTTGGCAAGAGTTTGGAAAAAGTACAATATTTTCACTCTTTTTTTAAGTATTTTAATAAAAGATTTTGTTTGAAAGAACCACGAAAAGAGCTATAAACTTAAAACAAATTTTAAATTCGAAAACACTTAAGCTACCGAACAATATTTCAAGAAAGCTTCAAAATATTTCCTTTTTAATTTCTCACTTTAAAGAGTAATTTTATGAATTACAACAAAGTACTTTTAAACGAAAAATAAAAGAAGTCAATAGACTTTTTACCAAAGCAAGGTTTTTCTCAGAAAAGTTTGACAATTTTAAAGACATTCTTAAAATGTTCTAATTATATTGAAAACAAGTTTATGAACTTAAAATAAATTTTCAATTCAAAGACTTTAGACCCAAAATTAACAAAACAAAGACTTTGAATTAAACACAAATTTTCAATTCGAAGACTCTCAAGCCAAACCCAACATTTAATTTCTATTTCAAAGCACGACTTCATCAAAAACCATACAAGATCTTCGAATTTGAAGCATTTTGAAAAGATATAAAAAATTTTGTTTTTAAAAAAAGCCAGGAAAAAGACTATGATTTTAGGATAAACTTCAATTCAAAGACTTTCAAGCTAAACCAAAAAAATAGTTTCCAAATTAGGCAAATTTAACGAACGTTTTAAGATAGTTTTCACCTTATTTCAATATTTCGAGCAATTTCTTCAAAAACACTGCTTTCAACATTCTTAGAAAAAACCTGCTTCAAAAACACATTGAATTCCTTGTCCGGTTTCAAAGCACTTGTTAAACGATTGCAAAGACTTTTTCAGAGGATATGAATTTTTTGTTAAATGTAATGATTTTATTAAGATTTAGATGTGAAAGATTTTTGTTTTTCAAATAAACTTGGATTGTTTAGAGGCTTCAGAAATTATACAAGATCTTGGGATTTTAAGTATTTTAGGAGATACTGTAAGGATTATTTTGTTTGGAAAAAGACTTTGACCTTAGGAAAATTTAGATTGAAGATTCCAAGAGTTATTTCTTAAAAAACCTTACATCTAAAAAGAATACCAGTTTAAAAGACCATATTTCTTCCTAGAAAAACCACATTTAATTCCTGGTCATATCTTCAAAGAGTAATAGTAAAAGAAGTCCGTAAACTTTCTACGAAAGCAAAGATTTTTTCAAACGATTTTGACTATTTTGAAGAAAATTAAAGAATATTTCAATGATTTTTTAAGCTTTTAGATTAAAATGAACAACGTTTTGGAATTCAAGCTTTATTCTTTGGTTTTTATGGTTTATCTTAGAGACATCAAAAATTATACAAAATCTTTAGATTTCAAGCTTTTTTTTAAAAAAAAGTTGTTTGAAGGAACCAGGAAAAAAAACTTTGACCTAAGAAAATCTTCAATTCAAAGACTCTCAATCAAAACCGAACAATATTTTTAAATATCAAGACCAATTTCAAGAAATGTTTCCCTCTTAATTACTCATTTTGAAGACAAATTCCTTCAAAAACCCTACCTACCTGTTCTAAAGATCTTTCTAGAAAAAACACATTTAATTCCTTGTCTTGTCTTCAAGAACTTATAAAACAAAAGCAGAGAATTTAACACATTTCTCAAATGTTGTAATGATTTTGTTAATATTTAGATAATGTTCAGGATTTTTGCTTTTCAAAAAAACTTGTCTTGCATCAAAATTTATACAAGTCTTTAAGGATTGTAAGTTTTAAAAAATCAGAAAAAAGACTATGACCTTAGAATAAATTTTAAAGATCGTTGTATTTCAAGAAAGTTTTAAGAAATTTCTTTTGAATTCCTCGCTTTTAAGGAGTAATTTTATGAAGAACATTAGAACAAAGCACATTTAAAAGAAAATTAAAAGCATTCATTGGACTTTCTTCGAAAGCAAGGATTTGTTCAGAGGTTTTCGACTTTTAAAAGATGTCGTAAAGGTTTAGTTAAGATTTTTAATAGAAATTTGAAAAGGTTTGTAATGCACTATTCGTTTTGTTATGGTTTTTTAGAGGCATCAAAAATTATTTAAGATGTTGGGGTTTGAAGTTTTTGAGAAAATTTCTATAAATTTTTATAAAATAATATTTACAAATTTCAAGAAAGCTTCCATCTTAAGTTCTTCATTTTAAGTAGCAATTTCCTCAAAAACATTAATTCTAACTTTCTTAAAAAAAACCTGTTCTAAAGACCACATTTCTTCCTAGAAAAAACACATTGAATACCTTGTTCTGTCTTCAAATCACATGTAAAACGAAAGCGAGGACTTTCTCAGAGGATTTGAATTTTTGTAATGATTTTGTTAATATTTAGAATATGTTCAGAATTTTTTCTTTTTCTTATTTAAATAAACTTGTCTTTTTTAGAGGCATCAAAAATTATACAAGATCTTGGGATTTGTAGCATTTTTTGAAATATAATTTTTTTTTTTATATAAAAACAGGTCAAACCTTTGAAAAATGTGAATTGGAGACTCTTAAAGCTGAAATTTTTGTTGGATTTCAAAAGAAAATGTTAAAAGTCAAACTTTCCACTAAAACAATGAATTTCAGAAGATTTGTTAACAGTTTTGCAGAGATTTTTAGAATGTTTTAAAGATTTTAGATAAAGTGCAATATTTCTTATTTTAAAGAACATTTTTTGAAACGAATTTTCAATTAAAAGACTTTCAAACAAAATCAAACAATATTTTTAAATTTCAAGAAAGTTAATTCCCCATTTCAAATACCAACTCCTTCAAATTCTTAACCTGTTCTGAAGACATTCCTGTTTCAAAACCAGCTTTTCTTCCTAGAAAAACCACATTGAATTCAAATGTAAAACTAAAAGTAAAAGAAGTCCATGGATTTTCTACTAAAGCAATGAATTTCAGAAGATTTGTTTACAGTTTTGCAGAGATCTTTAGTATGTTTTAATTTCAACATTTTCAAGTGTTGTTATTCATTTTTTACAGAATTCTTATTTTAAAGAACATTTTTTAAAACGAATTTTCAATTCAAAGACTCTCAATAAAAACCGAACAATATTTTTAAATATCAAGAAAGTCTTCCCCTTAATTCCCCATTTCCTTCAAAACCTTTTTAGAAAAAAACACATTTAATGACTTGTCTTGTCTTCAAAGAACTTATGAAACGAAAGCAGAGAATTTGAGATTGATATTGACACATTTTAAGAATTAATTTAAAGATTTTATTAATATTTAGAAATTGTTCAGGATTTTTGCTTTTTAAGTAAACTTGGCTTGTTAGAGGCTTAAAAAATTATACAAGATTATGGGATTTGAAGTATTTTAGGAAATGATTGGAAGGATTGTTTGAAAAAACCAGAAAAAAATACTATGACCTTAGAAAATCTTCAATTCAAGACTCATAAAAACCGAACAATATTTTAAAATAGCAAGACAAATTTCAAGAATATTTTCCCCCTTTATTCCTCATTTCAAAAACCAATATTTTATGTTTTCAAGAGAGCTTTAAGAAATTTCCCTCATTATTTCCCCATTTCAAAGAACAATTTCTTCAAAATCCTTACTTTAACGTTTAAAAAAAATACGAAGACCAAAATATAAAGACTTTTTCAGACAATTTTGAAGAATATTTTAATGATTTTTGGAAGGTTTTAGATTAAAATGAACAACGTTTTGGAATACAAGCGTTTTTTATTCTTTGGTTTTTATGGTTTATTTTGGAGGCCTCAAACATTATAAAAGATCTTGGGATTTGAAGCATTTTATAAAGAGATTATTTTGTTTGAAAAAAACCAGGAAAAAACTATGACCTTAGAAGATCTTCTCCTTGGATTTCAAAGGATTTTTAAGATAATTTCTTCAAAAACACTTTTTCTAACTTTCTTAAAAAAAAAACCTGTTTCAAAACCAGCTTTTCTTCCTAGAAAAACCACATTGAATTCAAATGTAAAATTAAAAGTAAAAGAAGTCCATGGATTTTCTACTAAAGCAATGAATTTCAGAAGATTTGTTTACAGTTTTGCAGAGATCTTTAGAATGCTTTAATGATCTTGGAAAGATTTTAGATAAAGTACCAAAATTCTTATTTTAAAGAACATTTTTTAAGCGAATTTTCAATTCAAAGACTCTCAATCAAAATCAAACAATATTTTTAAATTTCAAGAAAGTTAATTCCACATTTCAAAGACCAATTCCTTCAAATTCTTAACCTGTTCCGATTGTTTCAAAACCAGCTTTTCTTCCTAGAAAAACCACATTGAATTCAAATGTAAAATTAAAAGCAAAAGAAGTCCATGGATTTTCTACTAAAGCAATGAATTTCAGAAGATTTGTTTACAGTTTTGCAGAGATTTTTAGAATGCTTTAATGATCTTGGAAAGATTTTAGATAAAGTACCAAAATTCTTATTTTAAAGAACATTTTTTAAGCGAATTTTCAATTCAAAGACTCTCAATCAAAATCAAACAATATTTTTAAATTTCAAGAAAGTTAATTCCACATTTCAAAGACCAATTCCTTCAAATTCTTAACCTGTTCCGATTGTTTCAAAACCAGCTTTTCTTCCTAGAAAAACCACATTGAATTCAAATGTAAAATTAAAAGCAAAAGAAGTCCATGGATTTTCTACTAAAGCAATGAATTTCAGAAGATTTGTTTACAGTTTTGCAGAGATTTTTAGAATGCTTTAATGATCTTGGAAAGATTTTAGATAAAGTACCAAAATTCTTATTTTAAAGAACTTTTTTTAAGACGAACTTTCAATTCAAAGACTCTCAATCAAAACCGAACAATATTCCTTCAAGAACACTACTTTTTAACCTGTTCTAAAGACCTTCCTAGAACATAAAAACCACATTGAATTCATTCAAAGCACATGTAAAGTAAAGTGAAATCTACGAAATCCCCTTTAATAAAATCGATAAAGAGTTAAGAGTTAAGAAACAAAAAAAATAGTGTTTAAGTCAGAAAATTCAAATAAGAAAGAAGTTCCTAATTCCCTACTCCTCCAAAGGAAGACGAAGGAAGAAAAGAGAACAGAAGATCCAGTGCCAGTCCAGTGTTCCACCACAATTCAAAGAATAAAACGAAAAAAAAAAACTACAAATGAAAACCGGCATTCTTGGTCGATTCGATTGGATCAGATCGGTTGGATTGAATAGAATAAAATAGCTGGTTAGTTAGTAAAGTAGTTTGTGATGTTACGTATCTCCAGCATCTCTAGCACAAGTGTCGTGTCGTGTCTTTTTGAATAAACAGGTGACTTTTCTTCAACAAGTAAAAAAAATAGGGAAAAAAAGTGGTTCCATTACCTTTGTTAGATCTCCAGTTTCCAGCAACACACAAAAAATTCTCACAAAAATCTTTTCACACAAATTTCACTTTTTTTAATAAATTTTTCTCTTTTTTTTTCACTTCACAAAAATTAATTTTCGATTTTCCACAAAAACAGAAATTATTTCAACCAAAAGAAACTTCTAAAAATCTACTTCCTCTTTCCATCCATTTTCCGAGCAAGTCTTTTTTTTTCTGCACAAAAACTAGAACCGAATCCTAAATTTCTTTAAAAAACAAAATTTTGTTAAAAAAATTTTCATGAAAAAAATATGGTCTCTACTTCTTGGTTTCTCGTTAGTTCTGACCGTTTAGAGAGGACATTCTCCCGCGAGCATCCACAACAGAATGAAACAAGAAGAAAAGACGTTGTCTCGCTCTCTCGTTGCGTTCACAGCTGTGGCGCTGTTCCGCGCTTGTCCTAAGACCGTCAGTCAAGGAAATTTCTCTATTTTCTCTCTCTTCTTTTCCAAAACCAAAAGGATTCTGTTCGTGTTGAAGATTCCGTGATTTCGAAAACTAACCAGTATAAATCTCCTGTCTTCTCGTGGATTTCACGAATCTGGAACCACTTTCTTCTTTCACGTTCACTTTTAAGGTTATCTTTTTCCTTTGTATTTAAATTTTTTTTGTTGCTTCTTTTTAATTACACTTTTCACTTTTTCTCTCTGGATTTTCCTTTGCGCAGTTTTTTTTCAACACCGACAGTTTTTCACATGGAAACTACTTTTTTTTCGACAGTTTCTTAAGTTTTGTCGCGACTCACTAGGTAAAAAAAAACTTACAAAATAATTTTACGCACTGATTCGAAGAAACTCACTTCTTCTTGCCCTGTTCCGCGATTGAGGCTGTCAAGGAGGTTGGTAAGAAAGAGAACAACTGATAGATTAGGAGAAAGAGATAACATATGGTCGTGTTGATAACAGAATGTTAAAATGACAAGTGTCTCTGTTAAAAACACACTTTATTTATTATTTTGTTTCTCTTCCTATTGTCATAGGAGTGAGTGAGAAGGCAGTTTTTTGTATTATTTCTAGGGAGATTTTTGTAATTAGCCTAGGCGGAAATTTTGTTTTTATTTGGATTGTATTTATTTTTTTTATGTGATTTTTTTTATCAGAAAAATATATTTTAATACGGTTAAAATTTTAAAAATTGAGAACTTTGATATTTTAATAAATTTCAAGAATTAATTAATATTTTTTTTAACGAACAAATTTTAAAAAAAATTGAAATTACACAAAAAAAACAAAACAATGTTTTTAACTTGAATTAAAAACAAAATTTAATTTATTTCAAGAATTAACAAAAATAACAAGCAATTCTATCATAAACATTTTATTTAAAGATTGTTTTTTTATTAAATGTATAAAAAACAAACAATTTTAAAAACAAAGTTTTGAGTTGAAGTTCTCAAAATGTTAAAAAAAACTGTTGTAAAAAATTAAGTTTTAATTCTAACATTTATGAAAATTCAATTTTTTTCAACTTTTAAAGAATTAAACCGAATTTAAAATAAACCGAAAGCGCTTTTAAATAGAATTAAAATAAATATTTTTTATTAAAATTAACAAAAAAACCACAATTTATAAAATGTATCTTTAAAAATTTTAAACTATAAAAAATGTTCTTAAAATCTTTAAATATGAAGTTTTTTTGTTTTTTGTATAAAAATAAATTATTGTAACAAATATTATTTTAAATAGAATTAAAATAAATATTTCTTATTCAACAAAATAAAAACAAAATATATATAAAAATTGAGCTCTAAAAAACGCTTTCAACATTTTAAAAGTTGTGAATTTTTTTTTATATAAAACGTAATATTTTAGCTTTTTTAAAGAAAATAAAATTTTGAATCAACCTTAAATAGAACTAAAATAAATATTCTTGATTGATATAAGAATTATTAAAAAAAAAATTTGAAAAAAAAATAGTTTTAATTTTTTTTTTTTCAATTTTGTGTTTTTTAGCAACAAAAAAACAACTAATTATAAAATATACAAAAATTTATTATTTTAATTATTTTAATTATAAAATAGTTTTGAAGGACTTTTAAATTTAATTAAAATTTATATTTGTCATAAAAAAACAATTTTTTTTTTAAATATATACAAACATTGAGCTTTACAAAATTATAAAATGTGATCATTTATTTGTTTTCTTAAAAAAAATGTTTGTTTAGTTTTTAAAGTGCTTTTAAATAAAAATAAATATTTGTTATTAACATTAAAAAAAAAATTGTAAAATATATACAAAAAATTGTCTTCAAAAATTCTAACTTACTTATTTTTTTCAAAATCTTTAAATTTAACAAAAATGTTTTTTTAAAATAAAAAAAAATAAACAAAACAAAAAATTAAATATATAAAACAACATCTTTAAAATGTTAAAAATGAAAAAAAAAAAAAAAACAAAAAATTAAATATATTAAAAACAACATTTTAAAAACGTTCTCAAAATATTTGAATTATTTTTATATTTTATAAGTTTAGTGTTTATGTATAAAAATGTTTTCTTTAAAACAAAAATAAAATCAAAACAAAATAGTTTTTTTTTGTAGTTTAGTTATTATTTAGCTTTTACATAAAATTAAAACAAAAAAAAGAAAAGAAATTTAAAAATAAAAAAAAAATAAACAATGAAAACAAAATTTAAATATATTTAAAAATGTTTCTCTTTTAATTAAAATAAATAATATACAAAATTTCAAAAACGTTCTCAAATTATTTGAATAAATATTTGTTGTTAAAAATTAAAAAAAAAGAACAAAACAAAACAAAATTCTCAAAATATTTGAATTATTTTTATATTTATACGTTTTGTGTTTTTATTTTTTGTATAAAAATAATAATAAATAAAAAAATATTTTTTTCTTGTTTTCTTAAAAACAAATATAAAATCAAAACAAACAAGTTTTTTCTGTAGTTTAGCTTTTAAAGCGCTTTTACATAAAATTAAGACAAAGTAAAGGAAAGATTTTTTTTTAAAATATTTAAAACAAAAATATTAATAAAATATAACAAAAATTTAGCTTTCAAAGTTTTAAATAAAAATATTCTTTTTTTTTGTATAAAATGTTAATCAAATTAAAAAACCAAACTTTTGTATACTCTGTTTTAACTTTTAAAAATTACTTCAGAATTAATTTCAAAATATAGAGCTTCTTTGAAAGGATTAGAAACCTAATTGAAAATAAAATTTAAATAAATATTTGTTATTAAAAATAAAAAAAAAAAAAAAAAAA
>JXPG01038145.1:367-13525 GCA_001015175.1 Megaselia abdita | reverse complement strand
TTTTTTACACACAAGTGTATGTAAAAAAAATCCCACCCTGTGTATTTTTGATTTTTTTTGTTATTTTGTGTAACTATTGTTAAAAAGTTTTTTATTTTTTTAATTATTGAGGATATTTATTGTTATGGTGAAAACATTTAAATTTTTGATTTGGCTCCTTTTTTTATTGTGAAAAACCAAATTTGGCCAAGGAACCCTTTATGGAATCTTCACCCAGAGAAAGTGTAGATTTTTTTTAACACAAAAGTGTTGATTTGTATCATTTTTAAAATGTGTAAAAAATCAGCACTTTTTGTTGATTTTTTTTGTATTTTTAGCATCACAAAGTGCTGATGTTTTCTGAATTTAACAACAAAAGTGCAGATTTCTAGCACAAAGTGAAGGGTCCGCTCAGTACACACTTTGTGCTAATTATTCGTACTTTTTTGCTAAATTTAGACACTTACGTGTTGGAACCAATTCACATCGCAGAAATCGTTTCCACAGAAACTTCCTAACTCCTTTTTAAATTCCTCATCCAACAATACTCATATTGTGAAAACCCAAATGTGGCCACGGAATGGTTTCTGGAATCTTGCAATCTATTCACATCGCAGAAATCGTTTCCACATGAATTTCCTGACTCCTTTCAAGATTCCCGATACCGATATTGCATATGTTCCCAATAAGAATATCATAAGAAACAAAAATAGACATGAAAAATACTATAAATTTCCTTATGTTTTTGATCAGAACGTAACGGAAGGCTTCACGTAACGTTACAAAAAGTAGTCTTCGACCTAATCTAACATTTAATGAAGCTATCTTGAACATTTGGTCAAATTCGAATAATCCCTGTCGATTTCTATAAATAACATACATACAGATACACAGATCCATTTATAAGATAAATATTTAAAGAATGTTAAAAATAAATTTAATAAAAAAAATACATTTATATAGAAATACAAATTAATTTTTTTTTTAAATATTACGGATTTTAAAACTAAACGTGCATTGAAAAAGATAAACTTATAAATTTTCAAAAATCAAAAATTCATGAAAATGTTAAATAAAAAAATAAGAAATAAATTTAAACTTTAAAAATTTAAAATTTGAATTAAATTATTAGTTATTATCAAAACGTTGAAAAATATTAACTTCAAATGTTTTAAAAATATAGGCTTGTTTGTATGATTGATTTAATTTTTGAAAAATTTATAAAATTTAAAATTAGTTTTTTGCTTCTATTTATGATTAATCTCTTTGTAAAAATATTTATTTAAACATATTTTTGTGTGTTTTTTTTTCTTTAATTAGATTTATTAGTTTTTTTATATTTTGTTCTTCACTTTTTCGATTTCCTATTGTTTTTCTTGATTGGATTTTCTTGTTTTTTTTTTAAAATTAAATATTGTTTGCTTTTATTTTTTTTAGTATCATTTTGTATTTACTATTAATTTTTAAATGCTATTTTGTATTGTATAGTTTTTTAGAGTTTTGTTTAGTATTTTTGATTTATTATTATGTTGGTTTTTATTCGTCTTGAAGTTTCTTTTGTGATTTTTTAATACAGATTATTTGCTGATGTTATTTGCTTCATTTAAAGTTGTTATATTTTTTTTTTCCCTTATTTTTGAGTATTTTTTATTTTTAGATTTCATACTTTTTTAATGTTTGTTGGTATTTATTGATTTTTGAAGATCGAAGTATATTTTTAAACTTTGAATTGAAAGTCTTAAACTTTTTATTTAAACAAATTCTGAAACATCATAATTAAAATACAAAATAATCGAGATTTTATATTATTTATTTTATATTATATGAAAATTTAAAATTCCGTATTTTATTAAACTAAGGTTTATTTCTGTTCTTGTAGGGTATAATAAAAATCTTCTCCTTATTTCACAAAATTTGTTGTCAACATTTTTTGTTTACTTAAGTCAAGAGATTCTTATTTCAAAAATACATCTAGAAGATCTCTGTTGCCATCATATTATGTTTCCTCATTTGCTAAGATGATAGAGCCAGAGTAACAGCATCTAAAATTGTTTCGAATCTAATGGGATTCGAACCCTGACTCAAACTTTTTCTCCTTTTGACAGGGCCAAATTCACCTCAATGAAAATAGTGCGGAATAAACTACTCTACTTTCAGAGTGAATTTAACCCTTGAATGATCAACCTTCTTCTCTACAAATATAAATAGACAACCAATTTACAACCAACTCAATCGACTGCCAACGCTTTTCCTCTTCAAGCTAATTAATTAAAATTTCCTCGAACAAGAAGGGTGAGATTTACAACAGATATTTCAAAACTTCGAAGAACAAACTTTTTTGTTTTGACGCAAATATTTTACTTTTTAATCTTTCCAGACTCACTTTCACTCGGAAACTTCTTGAATTTAAGATTGTTATTTTAATGAAGTGCATAATTATAAATTGTCCAAATTCTCTTGAAACCTTAAATCGCAATCGCAAAATCGAATCAAAAAACCTACTCCCAAAACCCAGTGCTCCAGAAGTTAACTCGGAAAATCTCTCCCCTCGGAGACTTAAAGGTCTCCAATCAAGTGGAAAAGACAATAAATATTCCCGGCGAATAAAATAAAATATAAAAATTTAAACAATTCCAATTGATATATCGGTGGCGGTGCCAAAGTGCAAAGGGTATAAAGTTAAATAGAAAAAAACCATACGACGTGAATGATGTTCGCTCAGTCTGCTCCTGTGATGCTGTTGTGTATTGTGGATGAAATGGGATGGTTTTGGAGTGGAGATTTTTTCTGTATTTTTCGGATGGATATACAAAATGGCAATTTCGTTAGTAAAGCCTCTTTTGTATCGTGACGTGATTTATGATCCGTTGAATCAGCATCAGCGCATTATTTTCTTTCTCTCCAACCGTTCGTTCTTTTTGTTCTTCTGTGAATGGTTATTTATAGCTCCCACAGATGAGCTGGATCGTTGAAGTTGGTCGGCGGAAGAGAGTCAACCAGAAAGAAATTTGATATAAATTAAGTAATAAAGTGTTCTTTTTTTCTCTGGTGATTCATCATTAGCGAGATGGAAAATGTGTTTTTAGGTTTTCCTAACTGGGTTTTTCTTTTGTTCTGGCTTTTTTTGTTTTACTGGATGGACTTGGGAGTTCTTTTGTTGACTGGACAAAAACCTGACATATTTGTTCTATGTCTTTAGTTATTTGTTAAGTTTTAAGTGTGATTACTCAGATAAAACGCTTCAAATTTGAAAATTAAGCACACGTAATACGAGAAAAAATTAATGTTTTAAATAAGCAAATAATAACCTTTATATATAAGACAAATACCTTATTAATTGACATTTTACAGAAATAAAAATAGAAGAAAAATAGATAGAAAAACGTTCAAACATCCATAAAAAAATATTAGCTAAAAACGTTCACACTAAAAATTAAATATAAATTAAAAAAAAAAAACTCTAAAGCTTAAATTTTGTAATACACTTAGAGGAGAACATCAGCTATGACAAAACATAAGAAGAACAAGTAGTATTCATATTATGGATTCTGTGCCATATTAAAGTTTGTCGTCCTTATTAAGAGAACATTAATCATTGGTCAAATTCAAATTTTGTGCCACACTTGGATCAATATTAAGACTTTCACGATACCACATAAATCTGTTCTCTTTTTTATCTGTTACACCGAAAAAATTAAGTAGTAAAATTTACTAGAAAATATCTAGTAGATTTTAGCGTGTAGTACATTTTACTATAATTACAAAATAAATTAGAAAAATTAGAAAATTCACTCCGCAAGTAGTAAATTAGTTGTAAAATTTACTACCACTATTATTTTGTAGTAAAATGTTCTATAAAAAAATTAATTTACTATAAAAAGTACAGCAAAAATTACTACAATGTTACTACTAAGTAGTTACAAGTTTTAGTAACGAATTTAGCTTTGTAAAATGTTTTATTAATAGTAAAAATTACTGATCTGGGGATAGTAAAATTTACTACACTGTAGTCAAAATATTAATTTCTATTAATAGTAAAAATTACCACTTAAGAGGACTGACCATATTAATTTATACTTACAGGTTTTCGGAATTAGGGTAAAAGAAACTGGTTTTGGACAGTGATTCGTTTTTATACAAAAGAGTTAATGAATTTATTGTGAATTTACAGTATTTTATGAAAAGGATATAATTCAATGTTGTAGATTTTATACTTAAACGATAAATAAAGAGAGTTCAGTTTATAAATTCTTAGAATTTAAAAATATTGTTTGTTCAAAGAAATAAATATCATTTGATACTTTCACAGAAAAAATTTAATATTAACATTTACTACAAAACTTGTGGTAGATTTTATCGTGTAGTAACATTCATTACACAAGTAGTAAATTACTTGTAAAATTTTCTATAAATAGATAAATTTACTATAAAAAGTATAGCAAAAATTAAATATTAGCCAAATATTTGATTAATGTTCATTTCCATTAATAGTAAAAATTACTACTTAAGAAATACCTTTAATTACGGCTTAGTGCCTATATTGTAGTAAAAAAATAGTAATAACTTCATTTAGTAATAATTTCTACTAATAGTAAAAACTGCTAATCCAGAACTAGCTTAGATTAAATTGTTTTTGCAAATATTACTGAGCGAAATTTTCTATTATCGTTCAAACCCAGATGATTATAGTTTTTTTAGTTTTATTACAAAAAGTAGTAAATTTTGCATACATGTAGTAAGTTTTACAAATAACTGAAATACCATCATTATATCTTTTTTAGGCATGAGTTCAAACCCAGAAAATTTCTTGTTTTTACAAAAAGTATCTATCACCAGTTGAACATTGTTCAATGTCACCAGCATTAGCATTGCATATATATTTTTGATTGTGACTTCATAATTGCGTTCAATTTTATTTCACTGCCATGGCTAAGATGTTGGAACCTTGTTGAAGTTAAAGTGTTCGAGTTCAAAGCCTACCACAAACGTTACTTTTGCAATAGAGTTAAACAAATGTAAAATGTTAATAACTTTATAAAATAAAATCTAATTTTTAATAACAAATAAGAAAACAGATTGTAGTTTACTTAATTTCTAGTAGTAAAATTTACTACTTTTTAGTAAGTAGTAAAAATTACTAAAATTTTACTATTTAAAATGTAGGTTCATTTTTGGATACTGAAGGTAGGTTTTTAATAAAATTTAATACTTATTTTTTTCTGTGTATACTTTTAAAAAATGTTGAGTTAACTGAATAGAGAATTTTTAAGTATGTACACATTTTTCTAAATTAATAGTAATTTCAATTGAAAACAAGAAACTAACGTTTATTTTAAATATATTTCGTTTCTTCATTTGAAAAATTAATATCTCATATTTTTTTAATTATACATTTATAATGGGATAAATCTAATTAAACTTCACTTTTTTAAGTGTAGTGGTTATCGTCTTCCAATCAGAATACCAGGGTTCGAATGCGAACATTGGCAATAACAATTTCGACATTTTCATTCTCTATCGTATCATATTTCGGGAAGAAGAATTTTGTTAAACATATATGGAATCTGGAACATTGCGGACTATGGAGCAAACTAAAAAATATCGCTACTGCTGGCGTTTGAACATAGACATTGACGTTATTGTGACAATATATTAGTTAGGTGTCTGGAATTGCTAAGAAATAGCTCACTGTTACTTATCAAAAACTGAACCTGAAATAAATAATACTTACCTTTGTAAAAACATTAAACTTAAACTTAAAAAACAAATGTATATTTTCTAAAGCTTAAAAACAAATTATTTAAATGCAACTATAATTTCACTATTTCTTTTTAATTAAATCGAACAAAATAGCTGAGCTTATAGTTACGATTTTTATCTTAAAAAATATACATTTATTTTTTAAGCTTAAGTTTAATGTTTTTACAAAGGTAAGTATTTTTAATTTCAGATTCAGTTTTTTAACATATTTAAAATGTTTAATTCATTCACATGTTCCTTTTGATGAATATTCTCCACTCGAAATAAAAGTGCTACATATTTTAATAATTATAAAATATCTACTCAGAATTACATTCTTCAATAAATATGCTCTTACAATAAATAGAAATTAATAATGTTTGTAAATTTCATGCAACAAAATAACTCTGAATTTTTAAGCACTTCAATTTTTCTCCGAGAATCTACGTGAGTGTCAGTAAAGTAAATTACGTAATTTACATCTTTTTGGTTTAAGATATTAAAGCTTGAACAAATTGATGTAAATTGCAGTCACTAATGTAATTTACCAACTCTTGAAACTCTCTTTAATGAACTTCGAACAACATACAAAACTTTAACTAGGAATAAAAAAACAAGAAAAGTAAGTAAGATTTGAACCTGCCCACGTAATACTGTGGCGACAAGACAATTTAGTCTAAAAATGAAATTTTGTTGACTGTCATAATTTGCAATATTAAGTCAACGAAAGTAAGAGAGAGCATTATTTCCAAGACAAAAATTTGACAATCTTGTGACAATCATAACCAGATGTCATAAACTAATCCGTCTTATGACTGTCTTGAGAGAACACAAGTCTTACATTAGCATAAAAAATAGATTGTCAATTTTCCATCATTTTGTTGTCACAGAAATATTAATTATATGAAAAAAAGACGGGCTTTCGATGTAATTTCCGTGTCACATCATGGCGTATGTGCCTTTCTGTGACCTTACATGACCTTAATATTACTGTATTTTTGGCGTCATGATTACTATTGTTGAGACAAGAGTATCATACGACGATCATTTGATTGTCTAAAGCTTCACAGTGAAATGCGCATCCCAAGGATCAAATGAAAAGCTCAAAGTAAATCTAAATTTTAATCCTGGAAATTCGAAATCTGACGTTACTGTTTTTCTTAAAAAAAATATCCTTTTACCTTATTTTAAAGAAGACAAACCAGGTAAGACTTTTTCATCCAGAGAAAGTCTAGTTTGACTTTTAATAATGTATTAGTGCGAAAACTTGTTGGGTGATACGCAAATGATATCATGGTGATATCATCACGACGTAGTGGCGATCAACTGGAGACAAAAACTGAGACAATGATATCATCAGGATGTCATCGCTAAAAATGCTCAACTCTTCATATCATCTGAAAACCCCGTAATTCTTCTTTCTCATCAAAGATCAAGGACATCTCGTATGTAAACCATCAATAATGCTGGACAACCCTAAAAAGAAAAATATTTCCCTCTGACCAACCTCGCGAAGGAAGAAAAAGGTTTTTTTTTTTCGCGTAGAACATAAACAAGAAACCAACAAATTGAAAATTTAATTAAAAAAATGCGGAAATAAGAATGAAAATCTGAATCCTGAAACCGAATCCCGCAAATCCAGAAAATCTTTCCATTCCAATTTTTAATTAAGTTTAAAATATTTTGTTGTTCTTGTTTTAGGTTGAGGCGGTATTCCATTCCATTCCTGTTGTTGGTGGATGGCGGTGGAGTTCCAAAAGTATACAATGGTTCTGTATTTTTTTTATTCGTCCAAAGTTATTTCATTATTTCAAGGGAAGAGGAATCACGTGCTCTTTAGTTGGTTGGCTGTTTTTTCCTTCTTCCAAAAAGTGAACTGAAACTGACTGAACTGAACTGAAATCAAAATGAATTCGTTTTGTAAAAAGACAAAGTCACGACCCAACTACCAGTAAACGTGATTCTTATTGGTGATATCTCTAGGACAAAGACTGTGCTATGGATGGAATGAATATTTGTATAGTATTTGAAATTCGAGCGAAGTAGTGAGGAGATTTCCGAAACTGTGGGGGAATATTTGATTCCATTTACGTTTTTTCTCTGTCTCCAAATGGATTTCTTTGTGGGGATTTGCTCAGGGATTTTATATGGAAATTACATTCTGATTAGGTGGATTTTCTCAACTATTTTGGTAACAGTCAATTTCGATGTCTTTTAAATTACAATGATGGTTGGGAATTTCTCTTGATTGGAATAAAATATTTTAAAAGAATCACAAAACCAATAACTTTCGAAAAACCATCGACCAAAAATTGTCCTTCCGTTACCAATAAAAAATATCTATCTAATAAGAAAAATAGAATAGACCAAAAACACCATTACTACGACTACAAAGTTCATAAAAGAAATAATCCTCTACATCATCTAAAAGTATGAACCAGAAGAATTACTACGGAAAAAATGAATGACTGGAATGAAAATGAAAATGCTTGGGCACGACAATTCGAATACGTCGTGATGATAAAAAGAGATGTATCTGTTCGATAGCTGTCGGGTGCGCAACAATGAAACCATGGAAAATTGTGATTGTGAACAGCAACCAAATGCACTTTGGGGAAATATTTTAGGGGAATTTGGAAGTTGTTCTTATTTATTGAATGTTGGGTATCGTCCATATTATTAACAAAACTCAAGGATATAAACGATGTTGTCTAATAATATATTGCTAAGAATGTGACAGTTTTTATGTTGGTCAAACCAAACAAAATCTTAAGAAAAGAATTCAACCACATACAAAAATTAGAGAAGGATTAGTCTAAATTGACAAAATTTAATTTTAAAACATCGTTCCGAATTTGACCAAGTTGAACAAGTCTAATGTGAGTCTACTAAATGCTTTGAAATAGGAAACAACTTCTACATTATATCTCACAACTAATTATTACTTGAAGTTTGTTATTCTAAGCAAATGTTACTATAAAGTAAGCTCTACTATTTTATATAAATTTCATAACATATAGGAATTTTAAAATAGGAAATTTTACTATTTAGTTAAATTTCTATTATGAATGACCACAAGAAATGTTGTAGTAAAATTTACTACACAAAGTAGGAAAAATTTACTTATAATATTTAGTGAATTTTACTAATAAAGGAATAAAGTAGGTAAAAGTTCTACATAAGCAGTTGAAGCTTTTATAACTGTTACTAGGAAAAATTTCAACTTTTTTCTACTTTGTTATTTAACATGAATTAAAAAGTAAATCAAGAAAGAGAACATTGGGAATTGAACCTCCATCCCGTGTTCTACATTGAAACAAACATGCAAAAAATGCTAATGCTGGGATTTCAACTGGAGCTGGTATAAAAGTAGAATTTACTATTGTAAATATTACTGCTTTTTGTAGTAAAACAGAAAAAAACGACATTGTCTGGGTTTGAACTCATGACTGAACGATAAACGAAAATTTCGCTCAGTAATATTTACTAACAAATAGTAATTTAAGCTATTTCTGGATTAGCAGTTTTTACTATTATTAATTTTTACTAAATTAAGTTATTACTATTTTTTGTTACTAAAACTAGATATTAAGTAGTAATTAAAGCCATTTCTTAAGTAGTAATGTTTACTATTTATAGAAAATTTTACTAAGCTGAATTCGTTACTAACATTTTAACTACTTAGTAGTAAAATTGTAGTAATTTTTGCTATAATTTGTATAGAAAATTTTACTAAAAAATAATAGTAATAGTAAATTTTACTATTTAATTTTTTCTGTGGAATACGTTAAAGATATGTAAAACACATATACAAAATGTACGATTCTCATTTGAAGAAGTAATCTACACATAATTTTGATGAGTTCTCTACACTCAGAAAACAAAATTTTTAAATTCTAAAACTTTATCAGTAAACAATTTTATATTCTAAAACTTTAATTTTAAAATAAAACTATTAAATTCTAGAACGTAAGTTTTAAAATTTAAAACTTTAATTTTAAAGTATTACAAAAAGTGTCTTATCCTCGTTAATAATCAAGGCAGAGTTTGGACGTTTGGGTAGCGCACTCGTCTCCAAAGCCGAAGTCTTGGGTTCAAATCTCATTTGGAATTTTTGTTATTTGTCATTTTAAATTTTAAAATTCAAGTTCTGGAAATTTTAAAAGTTAAGTTTTAAATTCTAAAATTTAAGTTTTGATGCCCTATTCTAAAACTTAAATTTTAAAATCTACATACGAAAATTTTAAATTCTAAAATTTTTTTTTTTGAGTGTATACACATTTGTAAGCTACTAATTAAAATATGTGGGATACGGACAACGATTAAAATATGTACATTTTTATCAACACAATGTAATCTAAAATTAAAATTAAAGCCTTTTTAAATATAGCCCAAAATGGACAACAACCAAAAAACGGACTATTATCGTTTCCATTGATCCAGTCCTTATATATTCCGCGAAAATCTAACAAAATATCTTTGAATCCTTGAATTTTTATGAAAAAAGGAAATAAATATGACAACGCAAACCTTCTTTTTGAAGGGTCTACTTGTTTTTTAATTTCTCTTCAATTTTTATTTAAATGTTTCTGTATTTTAAGCATTACAGTGAACTCTTCAAAGATTGTAGGAATTCTTCAAAAATAAAAAATTTGGTTATTTTTAATTACTTTTGTTAAATTTCCTACAACTTTGTCAAAAAAACCCCTAACCTTTTTTTAAAAATATAAAAAACTATCTAAGGAAACATCATTAAAACAAAAATAATCCGGCTCTGACGATCTAAGCTCGATCCTAATTGCACGCACCGGTTCAAGTTTTTTGTAAGAAATTTTCTTTCACGTGAGACTGAGAGGAACAAGGATACTATGACTAATTCAAAGAAGAGATTATGTGAAAACTACAAACGGAGAATGCGTTACTATACCATGAACTACTATATCAGTTCCCAAGAATCGCAAATCGGTTTTTCATACCTCTAGAATCCCTCTTTATCCGATAACTTCTTCTATCCTTCTTTTCTTTTATAAGTGTAGAAAACTACTTCAGGGTTTTATGGAGAAGTCTCCAAGAGGTATTTAGTAACGCCTTTTTTTGTATTCTGAAGAAATATTTAAGAGGTATACTAGAAAACCGCGCCAAGAGAACAATTATAGAAGTTTTAAATACTAGTTCAGGCATTCTAGAATACTTCTTGTAAACTTATTTCAAAAACCTTTTGTTCCCGAATATTATTCAATTTTGTTTCCTTACATTTCAAATTTTATGTTGAGGTTTTGAGGAGTTAATAGAATATCAAAAAATACAAAACCCAATTTTTTATGAAATTATTTATTGTGCCTTTTAAGTCTTCATTTCTTGAACAAAATATCTGAATATTTTACCTCTGACCATTTTTCTTATACCTTTTTTTTAGAAATTTAGTTTGTTTTGTAAGATTTTACTATCCCATGTAGACATTTTAATTGTTTTGAAAAAAAATACTACACTGAGTAAAAAATCAAGAGGATTTCAAGACGTTTAGAATACCGTTTGAGTTAACCTTAAGCCTAGAAGGCCCAAGCATAGAAATCTTAAGTTTACCTTCATCAAAAACATATGAAAAAGGATTCAATAGGTTTTTAAGAAGTTTTTAATTCCGAAAAATCTGACCTTCTTCTAGAATGCTACAAGTAGGTTTACAAGTAGCATTGTAGAGGTATAGATTCCGTAGGTATTCAAAAGGTATTCTAGAAGGAATGGTATTCCAAATACTGCTTGGGTTGTATAAGGACACCAGCATCCTTCAAAGAATGGCAAAGTAGCAGTCCCAACCGAAAAAATGGATTACAATATCTATGGACCGAAGGAACTGGAGGAGAAACGATTGGTAGATTATGAATTTGCTTGAGCTGTTCATAGAATCATATGTAGGTCTAATAGATATATAAATTTATAGAAATTTGTACCAGGACATGTGAACGCTATAAATATTAGCGTGGTTTAAATTTAACATAAAATGTTTGATATTTCCTTGATAATTTTAAAAAGGGTATTAGACTTTGCAATCAAAGATGTATTTAATGATATCAAGAAGGCTCAATTATCAGCTGTTGATCAGATGTTATATATTTTCTTGTTTATAAATAGGGTTTCAATCCATAAATTAATAGGAATTCGGTTCATAATTTAGATGTTATATACGTGATGAATGTATTTAGTTAAATCAAGAACGTTTACTTCAAAATTTTGTAAATTGAGTTAGAAACTTGTTGAAAGAATTTAAATTTCGATTGCACTATTTGATTGGAAATCAAAGTGGAGAAACGAAGAACAATTTTAATGTTAAATAATTAAAGATTCATAAGTGAGAGGAGTTCCCAAATTTTAATGAGTGGAATTTTATGAAGGATATGAGTTCATCTTTTGAGATTGACCAATCAATATTTGCCCATCCTCCGAATACCGGGGTATTCTCAAAATTGTGGTTATGAAACTTGATAAAAGATTCAAAATACCCTAGTTTTCCGACATAGCCTAATATAAAAGTGTTATTTGAACGTATTCTTTTTCGAAAATAGTATGTAATTAGAATGCGTTTAGAAACTTATTTGAACAACTATTTTTCAAAGTTTTTACTTATTCAAAAAAATAATTTATTAGGGCCTTTGAAGAAAAGAAGAAATCAAGCTTGTGACATATTTTATTATAAAAATAAATGTTTTATTTTTGGCGTCGTCGTCAACGGAATTCCTCCTTGATAAGAAAAGGGTCGAACTCAAAATCATCAGAGTATAAAATCTAACAATGATTGTTAGTTTCCATAAATTAAAAAAAGTATTGAAATTTTAAAATCAAACTAAATAGAATTTAAATTTTTTTTTAAATTAATAACTATTNATGGAAATTTGTTTAATTTAAATTTGTGAAATGGAACACAAAAATTATATTATTTCTGTTTTTTTAATTTTTATTAAAATGGTTAGTTTCCATAAATTAAAAAAAGTATTGAAATTTTAAAATCAAACTAAATAGAATTTAAATTTTTTTTTAAATTAATAACTATTTAAATTTTTAAATATTTTTAATAATTAATATAGAACAACAACAAATTTTAGCGCTTCAAAACTTTTCAAAAAATTAAAGTGTCAAGACTAAAAATTACATAAATTTCAAAATGTTACCAACAATACTAAACTTTAATTTTAAAAATAACAGCTAAAAAACGTGTAACACAAACGTGTAAAAATAATTCTTGAAATTTTTTTAAACATTTGTTCGATAACAAGATTTTAACGTTTAAAATAAGCTCTATGTAAGGAAATAATATTGAAAATTTAATTTTACTTTGCCTTAATTTTTATTTTTTAAATTTTTTAATGCACTTATCTGTAAAGTTCATTCAAAAGTACAAAGTAAAATTGGATTGGAATTCAAACAAAATTTTGTAAATTATATTTT
>JXPG01038115.1:0-13124 GCA_001015175.1 Megaselia abdita | reverse complement strand
GATGATCATGCGAGCTGCTCGTGTAAGAACCAACGATCGCATCTTCCACAAATCGATCCAAATTCTGGCTTATGCAGGTTGGTCTTAAAGTTAGTGAAGAGAAGACAAAATACATGCTCTCACGTCTTCGTCAACGCAGCCACTATCGATTAGGACCAAATGTTCGAGGTAGTGAGAAACTTCATTTACTTGGGAACCGAGGTTACGAATGACAACATCACAACAGAGGTCAAACGAAGAATTGTGCTCGCCAACAGATGTCTTTACGGATTGAGCAAATTACTACGCTCAAAACAACTGTCTTGTCAAACAAAAGTGAGACTCTATCACCAGCTAATCATGCCAGTTTTGCTCTACTGTGCTGAAAGCTGGAACCTCAACGACGAGGAATTATTGACATGGTGAGAAAGGTTCTTCATATAATTTACTGAGAGATATGCGACAATGAATTGTACCAGCAAATTGACAGCAAGGAAACTCCGGAATAAGAGCTTAAAATGGGCTCCTCATGTGAAGAGAATGGAAGTATTTCTAAGACCACTTGGTAGACATCATTACAAGAGTTAATAGGGCTACTGGTGACCCCAGCAACAGCGAAATACCTACAAGAGTAGGTCCACTGGCTGAGAGTAGGGCAATTTTATAATTAAAACTCTTTGAGTACTACGGAATGTCTAGAATATTATGTGTGTGTAAATTCCTTTGATATTAACTTTTAAACCGAACACAAATGTAGTTTGTAGATTTCTCAAATGGAATACTCGTAATTTTAAGAGAGAATTTTCCTACTTAATCATCTCGTTAATAATAGAATGTCTTCTACAATTTGTGTTTAATACTGATATTCCTTATTTCTTTATAGGAATTAATATTTGTCTGAGGTATAGTTGTGGTTCCAGAGCAATCGTGGAGCAACCGATGACGGAATTTCATGACATCCGCAGAAAAAACACAGAATATAATATAATATTGTATTGTATTTAAAATAACTATTTTTTTTTTTTTTGTATATTTTTAAATTGTTTTTAGATAAATTGCTTATATAAATTTTGAAAGAGTTAAGAAGTATTTGAGCTATATTTTTGTGATACGATATTACTGTATCAGTAAAGTAGGTTTTATTCTTAGAATATTTAATGCTTTTATGATTTATGGATACGTCTATAATGTGGTTGTAGTGAAATTGAATAATTATTAGAAAAATTTACTACTATTTGATTATACTATTATTATACCATTTTATTATATTACTACTAACATTTTTCCTATTTTCAGTAGTGAATTTATCTACAAATAGCAAAAATTACTATACGTATTCAATAGTAAATAATACTACTAGTAATATTTTACTAAGTCAATAATTAGATTTCACAACTTAAAGTAGTAAATTTCACTACAAAATATTATTATCAAAATTCACTTAGAAAAAATCGCTATTACAATAGTAGTAAATTTTCCTATAAAGTAGCACATTTTGCTATATCAAATTGTTTTAGTAAAATTGGTTACAAATAGTAAAATAATTTCTTTTTACTATATAGATGACCTGGTTTCAAATCCTGTTGAATGCATTTTTGTTTTGTTTGAATATAGCGAATTTTACTAAATGTAGTGAATGTATGTAGTGTTGTTGCTTTAAATCCAGTCGTATGTAGTTTTTTAAAATTTAAAATAGTAAAATAAACTAAAAATAGCAAAATTTACTAAAGAAATTATAACTGATTTGGGTTTTTAATATGCTGTGAACGGCAAAATGTTGGCATAAATAAAACTAATATAAGAGAGATTCGAATTCGAAGCCTGGTAGAAGCAATAGCCATAAATTATGTAGTGCTAATAAAGATTTGTTTAAATATAATATTATTAACAATAACAAAATATTTATTTTGTATTTGNAAATAGCAAAATTTACTAAAGAAATTATAACTGATTTGGGTTTTTAATATGCTGTGAACGGCAAAATGTTGGCATAAATAAAACTAATATAAGAGAGATTCGAATTCGAAGCCTGGTAGAAGCAATAGCCATAAATTATGTAGTGCTAATAAAGATTTGTTTAAATATAATATTATTAACAATAACAAAATATTTATTTTGTATTTGGTTTAGTGAAAAAATGTAGTGAAATTCGCTATTTGTAGCTTTTTTTATTTAGTAGTAAATTTTACTAAAAAAATACAGTAGTATGTTGTTTTTTTACTACTCAAGTAGTGAACAAAAAGAAAATTTTACTATATACTTATTTGTTTCCTTGTAAATTAGAATGCACCTAGGGCTGTTTAATTTCGCAATTATGTATTGGATATTGATTTTTGTAAGGCTTTTATTTTTGGTTTCTTTTAAATTTGTTTAACTTTTACTTTCTCATTTCAAGGCTTTTTTTTTAAATATAATTATGTACTCGCTTTGTCCGTTTATCTGCTTGTCTGCCGTAAACCTAAAACTTAAATTTGAAGGTGTAAACATTGTCCGATATGGACATGTGATACCTCATTTTAAAGGTCTATCTAACTACTACAAAGTGTCATTAACAGAATTTTAATTGGTCGATACCAGATGGAGCTTAAATTTTGTAAGTCTTCCATTTGAAGTATTTTAAAATTTTAGTTTAGAAAATCTTATCCGTTTTTCAAGTTTGATATTTCGCTTTAAAGGTACTCTAGAGTCTTCATAAAAAAAGCGCTAGTGCTTCTACTGACGCTTCGTTATTAGTTCATAGAGGTTTCGATTCCAACAAGTAACAATTTTCCTGGAAAGTGTTCCTGTTGTTTGGGGTATACCATTTTCAGCTTGCTCATAAATATATTGTTCAGACTCGTCAATATCTTTAAAGGTGTTTGCGATCTATATAGTAGGTCAAACCTTAATGAGTATTATTGTCCCTGTGAGCTTTTTATTTATTTTCTATGCTATTCGGAATTCTAGTGAGTTGTTTTTATTAAAAATAATAGGGATAACAGGTAAGTGATCGCTACTATATAGAACGTTATAGAAAAATGTTACGTTATATGTATAACAGTGAAGCATTGTTGGATTTCTGTTATTAATAGAGTAAGATCTATTGAACTATATGTCTTGCAGGCACAGCTGTAGTGTGTAGAGTTTTTCTTGTTATTAAAACTCCAATCATGATTTTCATTTAGCTTCTTAATAAAATTTCCTCTTTTGCCATTTTTAGGGTTTTGTTGAAAAAAATACCCTTATGTACTCGCTTTGTCCGTCTGTCCGTCCGTCTGTCTGCCGTAAACCTTTTGCAATGTAAATTTGAAGGGTTACACATTATCCTATATGGACATGTGAAACCTCATTTTAAAGGTCTATCTGACTACTACAAACTGCATTTATCAGCATTTTGATTGATTGGCACCAGATGGCCCTAGAGCTCCATTTCTGGAAGCTTCCATTTTAGCCATTTTTAAATTTTAGTTTATCCGATTCTCAAGTTTCCCGTTTTAAAGGTACTGCTGAGGGCCCCAAACCCCCATCATTACTTTTTGAAATTTCTGTACGCAGTGGCGTATGGAGGCGAAAAACAGTAAAATGGTCTATAAAAAAATACCTTTTATTGCATAACTTCGTTATCTCGAACCATATAAGGTCGTGTTATACATCATTTTGAAGGTATTAATAAGACCTACAAACCAACAAAAAAAACCCTAGTGCTACTACGAAACGTAGTTCTACTGCACCGCTTCATTTATAGTTGCAATGTATCAATGTATATCCTAAAAAAAAGTTTATTCCAATAATCAATGAAATCTTCTTTAAGATATTTTTCTCAAATCCAAGAAACCTTTATCCCTCAAAAACAAAACAAAAGTAAAAATGTTATCATTCAAAAGACATAAAATCTTTTCAATCAAATTTAATTTAGTATTCAAAAAGTATAAAAACAAAAAGATAAAATGAATCGCTAGTAATCATACAGTGCATCGCATTAAACATCACTGTACAACTATGTACTGTTGATAAGAGTAAAGATGAGAGAAAAAACATAAATAATAAATCTTAAAACTTATTTTTGGTATTTTCAACATAGGTTGGGATTAGACATCCATCCATCGAACCATACTCTTAATCAGCTTAAACGCGTAGGTTTGGGTTTGTGTAACGAACATATTTCAAAAGAGCGTCGTTCTCTTCACAAACGAATGGTTTTTTGTGATGGCATGCAACATCGTGCCAGTTAACACCATCGTTGTAAAATTGATTCAACAAAGCCAAACAGTTTTCAGGTGCACCGCCTTGAACAAGTTCACGGTTGTCTGGTTGTGGCTTACCGATACCACCTGATGGGGACCAATCTCCTTGGGCACGGTCTGTCGATGGAGCGAGTTTTTGCAAAGTGGCAGTCCAGAACCATCCGTTGATAGAAGTTGGCTGAAGATCTGGGCGTTCGCATCCTTGGAAATCGCAAATTCTGCCTGAGGTCCAAATGTATTTCACCTGTGAATAGAAATAGAAAACCGAATATAAGATCACAAGTTCAAATTTTGATTTCGTGAGCAAAAGCGCGATCACGAAAGATTTCTGTTATAAACGTGATAGCCATGAAAAATCATTTATCGTTCATCGCCATTTATTGCATTGCCTGCAATTTCACAAAAAAACAACAACAGACGATGGTTTCCTTTGTCTTCTGTTTACATTCCAACACCCATAAACTATCTAATAACTTATGACTTTGAATAGCATTCATGAATACGAAACCAAATTAAAAAAAAAAAAAAAAGAAGAGGAGAAAGTAAAATAGAGGTGTCGTCGTTATTTTCAATACCAAACTATCAATGGAGAAATTCACAGTTTACCTTATTCAAGCGGAAGCTTTAGTTGTAATTAGGCTTCCGTTTGCATATACTGCAAATACAAAAGACTTAGACGACAAACTTGCTGGGTTTTATGTCATGCTTTGTGGCCTAGATACTGTACGATAGATAACACACTGTATTAATGTGTTGAATGCATGCGGGAAATCAAATGCAATTACGAAGACTTTACAGCTTAGAAATAATTGACATTAATGTCGAACATCAAAATGCTATAAATTGATGGTAAGATATGAAATGTCAAGTTTCAATGACTATTTCATTTCAATGACCATGTTTTTCATTGGAACTTAATTAATGATGATGGCATGTCATGATATTTATGTTTATCATCATTTAACGCTTGTGGTAATTTGTTTTCAAGTGTGGGAAGACGAGAAAAACCACCATTAGAATTTGTCGGTAATTGGAAAACTATCCCACTCTGAAAAGTGTAATTAATATACTCACATTTTCTCCAACCACACGTTGCTTAATCCATTCGTTTTCTAAGCTAGTTTCCAATGAGACAGAATCCATACAACGTCTTCTGCAGAAATTTCTAGCGCTCAACCAATCGTACTCAACTCCTTTCAAGTTAGGATCTCTCCATGAGAAGAAATATCTAAACGAAACAACAATTAGTATCCATTTCTATACACAGTATCCTCCAGTAACTAACCCTTTGCCATCGGGGGTACGTTCATGAATATTCCTTTGTGCGCATAGCTCTGGTTCTGGGGGAGCTAAGATTCTTCCGTTGGATTGGAATTGTCCAACACTCAAACTGAACACACCGAACAAACAAACACTTGCAATAATAAACGATTTCATTGTGAACTCTCTAACCCAATAACAAGTTCCTCACGCACTAACCGCCGATATTCGAATGACAATTTTTTTCGAAGCCACCCCACTTTATATATTGGCTAATTTTCTTCTCGCCTTACCTTTATGTATGTTGTGTTGTTGGTTATACAACAGGTACATCGAACATGTACCTGACGAACAACAGCAAACAATGAATGAATCAACGAGATGATGTTGGAAAAGAAATGACTGAAAGTAAGAAAGAAGAGAGGTACAAAGTCGGAGCGTGTAATAGATCCATAGCTTCTTCTTTTTTGCCTTGGTTTTATGGTTTCCGTCTCTATTAAATTATATTCTTGGTCATTATAGACTTAGTATAACTCGTAGATGTAATCATGGTTATTCCAACTGCAACAAATTCAGATGTTGTTAAATTGCTTGTTTTTCTATAAGACTTAATTCCCTTGGTGTTCAATCACTTCGTCCACTATGAGTCACATGCCTTTGCTGCCCTGTAGACTTAAGAAATATATCATTATCTTTAAAAACGAATCTTCGCAAAACTGCAGATGTTCCATGCAGATGTTTAATAAATTATATATTATCATTTCGATCGAGGTTCGATCGTGAGAATCTACAGGATCACTTGGTTAGAAGCTTCTCAAAAAGCATTAGAATTTTTTAAGTTGGCGATAAATAGCCTCAGATGAATAGTTTAGAACTATTTTGTTGAAATATCTTCCAGGCGATTATAAGCCGATGATCATAATAGTGTGAGTTGTGTTTCAGGAACCTAAGAATTATCACATTATTTATTTGAAATATAGTCATTAGAGAGATCACACAAAACATTAAACAGTTGTTTTCATTAATTCCAAAAGCTGTTGCCTGGTTAGTGTTATTATTTGAAAAGAAAGACTTGTCTCCGATAACGCATAAACTCTTTTAAAGGTAAGCCAAATAGTTCCATGACATATAAGTAATGTGTTCATACTTTATTAAATTGAAAACCAAACGAATCATGCTGTTGAATGCTCATGCTTTGTGGCCTAGATACTGTACTATAGATAAAACGCTGTATTAATGTGTTGAATGTATGTATAAATCCCAACACACACACAAAATAATTTGTCTCTAAACTTTGAAAGATTGTGCTTTTTTAAAATTTCTTTAAAGTGTTCTTAATTCTTGAAAAACAATAAAAGATCGTTGTTTTGAATATTAAATTCATTAAAAATATTAATGGTCTACATTTGACTTTGAAATAAAAACGAACGAATAAATTTGCTCATTGCGAAAGTCAACTTTAAATAGAAATCTAAGAAACATTTTGATTTAAATCAGTAATTCAACAAAATTTAAGTTCTTCTTCATTTGATTTTTAGCGCATTTTTTAAGATGTTGAATAAATATCTTTCAATTTAAAAAGAACTGAAAGTCTTGTAAAAGCAATTTGAAATATATTTATGTCTTCCTATAGATTTCTCTCAATGTTACTCTAAAATTTTAAAGTAATTTCTCTCAATTTTTTAGAAATGTCTCCAAATTTTAAAGTAATTTGTCTCATTTTTAAAGAAATGTCTCTAAATTTTAAAGCAATTTGTTTCAATTGTAAAGAAATTTCTTTCAGTATTAAATATATTTCTCTTAATTTTACCCAAATTTTAAAGTAATTTCTCTCAATTTTGAAGAAATGCCTCTAAATTTTAAAGTAATTTGTCTCAATTTTAAAGAAATGCCTCTAAATTTTAAAGTAATTTCTCTGAATTTTAAAGAAACGTCTCTAAGTTTTAAACTAATTTGTTTCGATTTTCAAGAAATTTCACTAAATTTTAAAGTAATTTGTCTCAATTTAAAAGAAATTTCTTTAAAAGTTAAAAAGATTTCTCTCAATTTTAAATGTTAAAAGATTTCTCTCAAATCCTAACAAACGTATCTTAATTTTAAAGTAATTTCTTGAAAGTTAAAAAGATTTCTCTCAATTTTACTCTAAATTTTAAAATAATTTGTTTCAATTTTAATGAAATTTCTTTCAGAGTTAAATAGATTTCTCTCAATTTTATTCTAAATTTTAAAGAAAAAATTCTAAATTTTAAAGTAGTTTCTCTCAATTTGAAGAAAAGACTCTAAATTTTAAAGTAGTTTCTCTCAAGTTTGAAGAAATGTCTCTAAATTTTAAAGTAATTTGTATCAATTTTGAAGAAATTTCTCAAAATTTTAAAGTAATTTGTCTCAATTTAAAAGAAATTTCTTTAAAAGTTAAAAAGATTTCTCTCAATTTTAAATGTTAAAAGATTTCTCTCAAATCCTAACAAACGTATCTTAATTTTAAAGTAATTTCTTGAAAGTTAAAAAGATTTCTCTCAATTTTACTCTAAATTTTAAAATAATTTGTTTCAATTTTAATGAAATTTCTTTCAGAGTTAAATAGATTTCTCTCAATTTTATTCTAAATTTTAAAGAAAAAATTCTAAATTTTAAAGTAGTTTCTCTCAATTTGAAGAAAAGACTCTAAATTTTAAAGTAGTTTCTCTCAAGTTTGAAGAAATGTCTCTAAATTTTAAAGTAATTTGTATCAATTTTGAAGAAATTTCTCAAAATTTTAAAGTAATTTGTCTCAATTTAAAAGAAATCTCTTTAAAAGTTAAAAAGATTTCTCTCAATTTTTAAGAAGATTATACTCTAAATGTTAAAGTAATTCATTGAGTAATTTCTCTCAATTTTAAAGAACTGTCTCTAAATTTTAAAATAATATGTTTCAATTTTAAAGACATTTCTTTCAGAGTTAAATAGATTTCTCTCAATTTTAAGAAATGACTCTAAATTTTAAAGTTGTTTTTCTCAATTTTAAAGTAATTTATTTCAGTGTTAAATAGATTTCTCTCAATTTTATTCTAAATTTTAAAGTAATTTCTCTCAAATTTGAAGAAATGCCTATAAATTTTAAAGTAATTTCTCTCCATTTTAAAGAAATTTCTTTCAGTGTTAATAGATTTCTCTCAATTTTACTCTAAACCTTAAAGTAATTTCTTTCAATTTTAAAGAAATGCCTATAAATCTTAAAGTAATTTGTCTCAATTTTAAAGAAATGTCTATAAATATAAAAGTAATTTGTCTCAATTTTAAAGAAATTTCTTTCAGTTTTAAATAGATTTCCCTCAATTTTAAAGACATTTCTTTCAGAGTTAAATAGATTTCTCTCAATTTTATTCTAAATTTTAAAGAAATGACTCTAAATTTTAAAGTAGTTTCTCTCAATTTTGAAGAAAAGACTCTGAATTTTAAAGTAGTTTCACTCAATTTTAAAGTAATTTGTATCAATTTTGAAGAAATTTCTAAATATTTTAAAGTAATTTGTCTCAATTTAAAAGAAATCTCTTTAAAAGTTAAAAAGATTTCTCTCAATTTTTAAGAAGATTATACTCTAAATGTTAAAGTAATTCATTGAGTAATTTCTCTCAATTTTAAAGAACTGTCTCTAAATTTTAAAATAATATGTTTCAATTTTAAAGACATTTCTTTCAGAGTTAAATAGATTTCTCTCAATTTTAAGAAATGACTCTAAATTTTAAAGTTGTTTTTCTCAATTTTAAAGTAATTTATTTCAGTGTTAAATAGATTTCTCTCAATTTTATTCTAAATTTTAAAGTAATTTCTCTCAAATTTGAAGAAATGCCTATAAATTTTAAAGTAATTTCTCTCCATTTTAAAGAAATTTCTTTCAGTGTTAATAGATTTCTCTCAATTTTACTCTAAACCTTAAAGTAATTTCTTTCAATTTTAAAGAAATGCCTATAAATCTTAAAGTAATTTGTCTCAATTTTAAAGAAATGTCTATAAATATAAAAGTAATTTGTCTCAATTTTAAAGAAATTTCTTTCAGTTTTAAATAGATTTCCCTCAATTTTAAAGACATTTCTTTCAGAGTTAAATAGATTTCTCTCAATTTTATTCTAAATTTTAAAGAAATGACTCTAAATTTTAAAGTAGTTTCTCTCAATTTTGAAGAAAAGACTCTGAATTTTAAAGTAGTTTCACTCAATTTTAAAGTAATTTGTATCAATTTTGAAGAAATTTCTAAATATTTTAAAGTAATTTGTCTCAATTTAAAAGACATTTCTTTAAGTGGTAAAAAGATTTCGCTCAATTTTAAAAGCATTTCTTTCAATAATAAAAAGATTTCGCTCAATTTTAAATAAATTTCTTTCAATGTCAAAAAGATTTCTCTTAATTCTAAACAAAATTATATAAATTTTTAAGAATGTTTTTTAAATTTTAAAGAAATGTCTCTAAATTTTGAACCAATTTATTTTATTGTTAAACAAATTTCTATCAATTTTAAAGTATATTCTTTCATAATAAAAGTTTCAATTACTTTGCTCTTATTAACAAAAAAAAATCTCTCATATGGTAAGAATTTTATTTCTGAATTTCAAGATGAATTTGTTTCCAAAATGATTGGAGTTTAAACTTATAAAAAATCTGAAATTAAAACAAAATAAATTTTAAATATCTATTTTGGATAACCACATCTTCATATTTAAAAATTATATTTCCTTTTGCAGAAACATAACATTGAAACCCATTATTTGGTTTCCAAATATAAACAATGACTTCAATGCGTGAAGACTTATTTAAACGCAGTTTTTTAAACCTGAAGATAAAAAAGATGGAAATAGTGTTGAAATTAATTTTGTTGGATTTTGAAAATGATTGTAGTACATTGAAATGTGCTGTTTGACTTTTAGCACATTCATTTTCAAAATGGAAAATTGTGTTTGATTGTGTAATGATTTTATGTTTTGTAAGCATTATCTTTAATTTAATTAATATTTATTTCATAATAAGAGAAGAGTTTTAAAGAAATTCTTTCGGTCCATTATTGAAATGTTCTTTAATTATTTTCATGATGCATTTTCTGCAAGTTTAGAGACGAATTATTTTGTGTGCATGGTGTAAATCCCAACACCCTTACTTAATCAAGCTTCCTTAAGTGAAAGTAGCATGTTGGATGAACAGAAGTTGTGTTACTGGTAGAAACTGGTAGTTGTAGGTCCTTCCCCACAATCCATTTTCAGTTCAGAGTCAAGTTCCCGAAGTCATAACATTTTCTGTGTGACTATGGAAAGATATATGTATTCGGCTTTGGTGGTCAAAAGAGCAATAGCGTGATGTTCCAAGAAACAGCTCCTCCATGAAGAACGGTGACATACCCAGTTACAGATCTTCTCTCGTCAGTGTCGGAACCCCAATTCGAACTAATTTAGAAGAATTCCCTTCGGTTTGTATGTGAGATTTGCGGTCTTAGTTTCTTGAAGGTATCTAAATACACGTTTCAATGGTTGTTCTTCTTCTTTGGTATTTGGCGACATGTCCTTCGATAGTTTTTGACTAGGATCCAATGGACTTGAAACATCGTTGCAGCACTCCATATTAAATTTCTTCAACATATCTTCAATATATTTTTCCTGGTCCAACTGCATCTGACCATCACCTCTTGTAATCCTTATCCCAAGACATTGTTTAGCGGTTCCTAAAAACTTCATCATAACATGTGACATTAGTTTCTTCTTTAGGGACTCTCGGAACTTAAAGACATTTCTAAACAACAAATTATCGTCTACGTCAATGGCTAAGAATGGCATCTTGGATTAATCTCTTTTGAAGTATATGCAGGGATCCTACTTTGGAACGGTTTAATAATTTTTTCCTCAAAGCTATATCTAGTTTAGTATTTCAAACTAAGCTAGATTGATTTTAGCCGTACAGCGATTTTTTAAGTTTGAAGACTTTACCAGATCTATTAGCTAATAATTTAGGCTTTTCAATTAAAATGTCCTCATTTGTTCGATCTCCAAGTTTAATTCTTTCTTGATTTTAAAAACCCAATTAGTCTTTGTGGTTTTGTTCTTGGCAAAGTTGTTCTTGCACCATTTGGTGCAATCTTTCCATTTGATGCAATCATATTCTTGTAATAGTTTCATTGACGCATTCGGTCCCATTATTTGTTCGAAGTGTCTTTATTCTTTTACCCGTTTGATTGAGCTTTCCATCAGCTCATGGAACACATTCATTTTTTGAGCAATTCTGAAAACTAATCCCATCAGCGATGTTTTTTAAGAGCTTCATACTATCTATATTCAAATAACCTAGTCGTCGGTGCCACAAATGAATGTCGTTTTCTTTTCAAGCACTATACCCGTATTGAGGCTTTTCAAGATTTTATGGATCAACTACCATGGTACAAATTTAAACTATGATCGAAACTGATCACTAAAATATAACGGGAAAAACTGAAGCAATTTTCCTTATGTGTCAACTTGAAATTAATTTTTATTTATAAAGATTTCCAAAACGAAAGTCTATTCATCGATGCATGTATTAAGAATAAACGCTAGTAAGACGCAATGCTTTGCATGTCAATTTTGTAGAAAAAGTTAAAAATCAGGGGGATCTCATCAGCTTTCACTGGAACTGCGACTATGAAATAAGAATAATAACTGGAACTGCTCAGAGTTTATTTTGTATATTCCTGGTGGTGGCTCAAATTTTAGACAAGGTAGTATCTTTTACAAGATATCTATAGTAAACAGAAAGGCATTTTGTTTTTTTTTTCCTCTCTATGTACGATATATAACATATGTAAAATTCTGAATCAATTTAAAAATTGGGTTGGGCACAGTCAAAAGTCTGATTAGAGCTCTGAACATCTTCTAATCTTGTTCGATTTAGAAGTGTTTGTTATCCAATCAATTTGGTTCTCCTTACTCTCGTATTATAATTTGTTTGGTAAATATAAATTCGTGCTTATTTTCTGCAGTCCAAGCGTCTACTGAGGTGGAGGCAGCTAAAAAGATTGTATCTCTCTTAATACTATTTAGAAAATGTTGTGATTTTTCTGCTCTTTCAGTTTAAAACAAATACAATTTAGAATGTTTCAAAAAATTATAAAAAATTGTGAACAACTAAAAGTTTTCGGTGATCAAAAATCAGCTCAAAATATCATACAGTTTATGAGAAATTTAGATTTAAAGTACTTGTTATCTGTTGAGGTTGAGGACACCTGGCCTTGGTGTTGTTATTCGATAGAATTACAATTTTATCTAAAATGTGAAAATTTTAAAATATTGATTTTTCTAATGGAAATGTCTTAATTTTAGAGGGGTACCACTATCAAATTTGTTGGTAAAAAAAAAGTTCCGTGAAATTGATTTTTTAATTAGACCTTTCTTCTACAAGATGTTTTATTTTAGTAAAATAACACATTTCCATAAAAAAGACCGATATTTTAAAATTTTCATATTTTTGAAAAAAATCGTAAAGGGTACCGCCAAATTTTGTTGTCAACAGAAAAAATAAGTTTCGTAATAATTAGACTTTTCTTCTAAAAAATATTTTATTTTAGTAANTATAAAAAACCGATATTTTAAAATTTTCATATTTTTGAAAAAATCGAAAGCGGTGTCAAATTTTTAGGTAAAAAACAAGTTTCGTGAAATTGCTTTTTTA
>JXPG01038081.1:0-12695 GCA_001015175.1 Megaselia abdita | reverse complement strand
TCACATGTGCATATCGGGTAATGTTAACCGTATTGCTTAACGAATACCGCGAATTTAAGTTTGCAATATTTCACGACAGCTTAGCTCGAAGTGTAAAATATAGGTACTAACAAAATATTGATAGTAAGAAGAAGAACGTGAATGAAATTACAAATTATAGATCGAGCTATTTCAAACAAATAATGAAGTGGGTCTTACTGTACGCTTCAGTCTTTAATATTAGATTTATTTGGTTAAACCTCGTTATTCATACATTTTCAACTTTATAAAAATTTCAACCGTTTTTTACTTTAAATTTTCTACGCCTTCCTCTTCAAATATTCCTACGTAGAAATTCAAAAATATCGATGAGCACCTTGCAATAGCATCTCTTGTCTCATTATTGAAAGCCCCATCTAAATTCAAGAATGCTGCCCAAGTAAACTGAGAGTGCCTGATGGAGACCTCAATTGTCTACACTACCTCATGTAGAGCTGTTTAAGTTGTTTTTCAATTTAAGNTAGAAATTCAAAAATATCGATGAGCACCTTGCAATAGCATCTCTTGTCTCATTATTGAAAGCCCCATCTAAATTCAAGAATGCTGCCCAAGTAAACTGAGAGTGCCTGATGGAGACCTCAATTGTCTACACTACCTCATGTAGAGCTGTTTAAGTTGTTTTTCAATTTAAGTAGGCGTGTTGACTACCAGAGATAATATCCTCTCTAAGTGAATCCTTATGTCCAAGATGTACTCTAGTACCTTAAGAACGAATGAGGATAGGCTGATCGGCCTATAGTCCTTCGCTTTGGAGTGATTGATTCTTTCCGATTTAGGTAAAAAGCGAGCTTTACTTATATTGAGTAATACATCTTTTAAAAATATTTTTAAGAAAGGGGGCAACGACTCCTGATGATATCAAGTTGATTGCCCATACTACATTAAGTAATAAAGTCAGCACAAGAGGAGTCATTTTTACCTCTGGATTGCATATTACTGATTGATTTATTTGAATCCGAACTAATCAGAAAGTGAGTTAAAAGCAAAATATCATTCGTTTCTTCACTTGATTGGGCCTATCTATCGACCGCCAGTTGTAGATGGGAAAGTGGAAAGTAAGTTTAGGAAGAATCTCCCAAAGTCTCGCCACATATTTTGTAGATTTAATATCTTCATAGTCTTGCAATTTCTTGGCTTTGGCCTCTTTTAAAAGCCTTGTTGTAATCGTTTACCTGAATGTAGGCATCCATTTGCCATCTTTATAGGATGTGTCTTGCGATAGCACCTATGACGATGTTCTTTGCCTTAGTCGACAAAAATACAAATCTTAATATTCTTAAAGTCTATCCAGAAAGGATATATCAGCGCTGATGTTCTAGTCAGGAGTACATGTCCCTGATTTGAGATTTTAAACTATTGTATTTCTCATTTGGTTATAAATTTTAAAGTGAAGAAACTCGGGGTTAGACCTGATATTACAATATTGATCGCTTTGCAAATTGGAGTTCGCATATAAATTGAAACTTGAATGTCGGTAAATGCATAACTTCCTTAATGTTTAAAAAAAACCTTGCGAATTTCAGTTACCTATTGAAACCCTAGTTTATTTAATCTTATAAAATACGGATCTTACTTACTGTCGATTTTTGTATTATTATATATGTTGTCCGGATTAATTCTTTTGAATCTTTGGTCAGTCAAGTAAAAATTTAGAGTAAGAACTCTGTTTGTTTTCTTTTAAATTTTTAAATATTTTATAAGTTTTTTATTTTTTTTTTTTAAATAATTATTTTTGAGTGAACAATTAGTATAAAATGTTTGTACTCGCGATTTAATTAGTTTTTTTTTTCTATATTATTGTCTTTATATTAAATGAATTAAAAATGTTGTTGGACTCAACTTTTTAAGAACATAAAAGCCATAATTAAAATGTGCCAGTTTTCCAAAGAATATATCAAATAAAATCATTACTATTTTCATTACAAATTCTTACATCCCTTGGAAGAATGTTTGTTTTTAGAAAATCTGGCACACAATTCTCAGGAGTGCAAAAGTTCAATACATCTTTCTTAAAGCAATTTTCCCAAATGTGTAAAATAATATTCGAATTTCTTATTAATACTTTAATTTTTGTTTGATTTTTATAATTCAAAAAATCCTTCTTTTATTAAAAAAAGTTGTTGTATATCTGTCCGTCTAAAAAAAATAAGAACTAAATCACACAACGAGCCAAATGTGTCTCAAGGTGTAACAGTGATATTAAGGAAGGTTTGCTTCCTATGTGTTTACATGCTTCATACGTGCTTTTAGCTTTCCCTCTTCCTCTGAATAGAGTCAGTGGTGAGCTGTCTGCTATTTCAACAAGTACATTTGAGGTAACTTTTTTTTTGTGTTGCTCATTAGCATCGAAACGACGAGGGTGGCTTCAGGTAGTATATCTGTATATCCATATTTTTACTGCTAAGGTAGAGTAAGGTAAACATCTCTGCTAAATTGTGAACAAGAGTTTGTTTATTATTTTGGGGCTTGGATTATTTTGAAAGCTGTGCAATATGTTGGTTTTTTAAATCTACATTTTCAACCAAAATTCCAAAATTATATAATAGTTACAAAGTTAAAATTTACAAAGTGCAATAACCTAAAAATGGTGCTGCTCTATAAAGTAAACAGTCTATGTTTTACAAGAAATTAAATTATTCCTTATACCTAGCTCATTGCTAAGAAAATGTGTTTTACTCTCCTACAACAACAAACTGACTCTATATTAAAAACTAAATAAAAAACTAATAAAAAACTAAAATTTCAGATTCCACGGATGTACCTCTTCCAGGTCTCCCTAATTATATTGCCTCTGGATCGCATTACTTCCGAGAGACTCGATATCGTTTTCTAGTGATACCCCGTTTCGATCGAGATCTACGCTCACTCATAAAACATCGAAAGGTTGATCAGAAGTCACTGATCACATTGGCTATTCAAATAATAGACGTTTTAGAAATGCTGCATGACAAAGGTTACTGTCACTCCGATATAAAAGCTGAGAACCTCATGATTTCCAAATGCACAACCAAGAAGCAAAAATTTGTAGTAAAACCAGAAGTACTAGAGGAGAATGGAAGCCGATTCCGATCAAGAAAACAGAAGACCTCTTCGTCAGACTCTGACAGCGAAGATGTCGTAGACAACTACAGTGAGGATGAAGGAAACTGTTCACAGTCGGAGTCTGTCTCAGATGATGATTTGGAAAGTGGTTCATCCAGTGATAACTATAAAACTCCAATAAGTAGACGCAATCGTCCTAAACTATTAGTTGAGTATGGTGGTTCAAATCCTGTCCGTTCGTGTCGAGTTAACAACGGTCGAAGCCGTGAACAAAAAACAGGAACACCATCATCAATCTACCAAGAAATGGTTAGCTCTCACTACTTAAGACCATCTAAACGAATAAGTTACTCGGAATTTTTCCTCGACGATCAACCTCTCAAAGCGCCTTCAAGCCAATATAATTCAATTTCAAACAATACTGCCGCCACAGCCAACAACACTCAATATGAAATGGTAACTGAGGAGAGAATATTTTTGATTGATTTCGGTTTGGCATCGAAATTCATTGATTCGAGTGGAGTTCATCGTCCTTTCTTCACTGATCAAAGGAGGGCTCACGATGGCACACTCGAGTTCACATCAAGAGACGCTCATTTGGGAGCACATTCTAGAAGGAGTGACCTAGAATGCTTTGGATATAATCTGATATTCTGGTCAGAGGGTTATCTACCTTGGAAAGAATACGCTAGCCAACAGCAACTGGAAAAAGTTCACTGGATGAAGGAGTATTTGATGAAAGATGTTCGTGAAATGTTAAATCACATCTATGGTAAATCCGTTCCTAAGTACTTGGGCGAGTATATGCATTATGTTGGTAAGCTGGGCTATCAGGAACGACCTGACTACGATAAATGCAAACAAATGTTCCTGAGGGAATACAAAAACTTGGGTTACGATGTCAGTAAAATGTCACTGAAATCGGAAGATATAGCCAAAAACGCCTTACGCGTCCTGGAGAACAACAATTTCTGCGAACTGAAGCACATAAAAAGTATTATGAAAAATTTAGGAGTCATTATGCCTTTAACATTGGAACCATCATCAGCAAGTCGAATTTCACCGAAAAGCTTGAGATCAAAATCTGACAAAAAAGAACACAGGAATTCGAAAGGTAAGTTTTTTTTTTATTTTGTGAATTTTACGTTTCTGTTTATAATTTGTTTTATAAACTTAATTAACTTGTAAAAAAGGAAGAAGCATTTCTACAAACAAGTTAAAAAGGTCACAACTATTTTTTAGAAGGAATTCTTTACTTTAATAATATAAAACTAAAAATGATCAAAAAATTTACTTATTAAATTTATATTTGAAAAATTTAAAGAATATATCTGTCTTCCCGTCCCTTTTGTTATAAAAATCTAAAACATGTTAAATTATTACACTGCTGTACTACTGATGTTCAGGAAACTGTTCTTTACTTTCTCTATATCTCTTGAAACAATGTCAATATCATCGACGTCGTCAAGAACCTGAAACAATTTCATGATCTCCATCTTCCAAGGTCGTTGTCGTTTACAAAAAGCCTGACGGTTTTATCATTGTGGGAAACTTTAGAGGGATTTGTTCTCTATCTTAATTTGTACTCAATACTTAATCGTATTGTTTGAACCTTTCAATTAGTAATTCTTCTTGAAAGTGGAAATAAACTACTGAAGGTGTTGTTTTCGAGTCTGGAAGTTGTAGTGTGGGAGACTCAATTTTGAACACATACATTTTAACAAAAAAGTTAATCGAGGTCTTGTTGGAAAAGTTGAAGTGCACTCTTTGCGATAAAATTTCAAATTTAATCAAATCAAATACTTTCTTTCTTATTTTGAACTCAAAACTAAAAAGATACAATACTTCCTGTTGAATTAATAGTTAGTAATAGGTTGTAAGAGGCTGAGCAAAGAATTTTTATTTGGTTTCGGAAGACCGTTTCATCTTCCACCTTCTCCATTGGTTTTCATCATTTTCATCAAGTGGTAATGGGATGTTTCATAGATACAGGTTGAAGAGAAGAGTCCTTTGGGGTACTTTGCAACCCATCTGTCATGGTGAGCTCTATGAGCTTGAATAGTTTACCATGATTTTGAGTTCAGGCATCTTTCGATTTGATGGTGAATGCGTGGAAGAGCAGA
This sequence comes from Megaselia abdita, assembly GCA_001015175.1. Lineage (NCBI taxonomy): Eukaryota > Metazoa > Arthropoda > Insecta > Diptera > Phoridae > Megaselia > Megaselia abdita. The sequence continues at coordinate 7,491 of JXPG01038081.1, read as the reverse complement.
GGAGTTTCCTTAGCCTTTTTCTTTCACTGATTATATCATTATCGGAGAGATGCTGTCAGGACCTAAAGCTTAGGATGATTTAGTAGTGCTCTTAGAACTGTTTTCTTTAAAGCAGGGATACTTGTTGAACTCGTTGGTGGTGTGTTTGTTATCTCAAGCAATTCTCAACCTTCATGATGTTTTATTGTATCTTGGTTTTGATCGGTAGATGGTCTGAACCTAAGGCTATTTGTGTGTACTAATTCGTTGAGAGAAGGAGCTCTTGATTTACAATAATGAAATTGGTAGGGCTAATTGTTTCTGCTTGGATCCTTGTTGTGGGGGTATATTCATTCACTGATCCATAGTCTGAGTCGCTAATCTGTTCGTNTGATGAGCATTGAAATCACTCATGATGAGTCGGTGCTATGTCTATGCNGTGATGAGCATTGAAATCACTCATGATGAGTGAGAGACGAGGAAATTGAGGGCACATAAACATTGACTAGTTCGATGCTCTGAAGAAATGGAGACAGCTAGTTCTTCTAGGTGTGACTGAAGTACTTCTGGTAGAGGTAGAGGTAAGATGCTGTTATTAGGCGTCCCGTTGTTAGGTTAACAGTCGCTCTAAATCTTAGTTTACCTTTCATAAATATATATCAGTGCTTTAGTGTTCCCTCTTCCCTATGAATAGATTCAGTTTTTAGTTGTCTAATATCTTAATAAAATAAAGAGGGTGTAATCTCCAACTCATACGTAAAAGAACTTTTTACGACAAACTATAACGTGTGCTCTAAGGATCGAACTCAGAATAGTAAGAGTGGAATGCGAGAGTGTTAGATCAGATATATGACCCTTAGTAAAGCGCTGTAATACCAACACAGCCTTAAAATAAATCAAAAATCGCAATTTTTTTTTAAATATAATTATTTTTTATAAGACATTTGATTGAAAAAAAAAGAAAAACAAAAAATCAACATCAAAATTAAAAATGTCTTCCTACTCTTCTGCTTCTCTTATGTCTTGTAAAAACCAGTAAAAAAATTCCAAAGATCACCATCCATTTAATCACAAATACTAACAACAAAATAAACCTTTTCCACAGGAGAAAAAAAGAACGGAGAGAAGAAAAAGAAGTTTTCATGGACAGAGATTTTGTCTCAAGACCCCGATCAAATAGCTAGAGAGCGTGCTGAAAAAGAGTTCGAGCGTGATATCAATGAGACGCCTCTAATAAAATACACAGGAAAGCCCACCTATGCGATATTGGACATAGAACGACGACTAAAAATGAAATCTGAACAAAGCCAATGTGAGAACATAACAGACACAGAAGTTCTTTTGGAAGGATACAACCGACCTATGATGGAAATTCTTAAGAAAAAACAAGCATCTCAAATGGCGGAGTTAGATAATGAAGCCGTGGCTAAGAAGAAATCCAAACCTCATTGTGAGGTGACGAAAGAAAGTAAAGTTCGTGGAAGACCACGAAAAGTCCCTAAAGTAAAACCAGAAAGCACAGTAGCAAGTACATTTACCACGACGGATGAGTCCTCGTCGTCTTCAGACAGCTCGGCGGTCAACAGTCCTTATAAAGTAGAGAATTTCGGAAGTTCCATGGAAGGCGTTGACTCTTCAAGTTCCGGCTCAACTTCAGACGAGCACAGTAGTCCTGTGAAAACTCGGCACAATGCAAAGCCAAATGGCATGAAAGTTGTTAAAACTAACCCAAATTGTTTGTACAGTGGAATGAACGGTGGTGGCGGTGGTAATGGTATGAGCGTCAATTCACACCATCACAGTACTGATGAGACCGACGGAAAACTGATAGGAGCGCGGCGGAGAAAGCGAAACGTCCCCAAAAAAAGTAATGGCGGTGTCACTAAAGGTGAGTTAGTTGTTTAGAAAACTTCTCGTCTCTGTTTCCCATCCATAAAATTCAGGCTAAAACATTTTTTTAACTTTAGTTATTAGATAATAAATTTTTTGTTTTAAGTTTTAACTTTTCATCTAAAAAATCTGTAAATCTGTGTTTTTTGCACTAGAATGAATCATTTGTCTAACATTTTTTATTTCTTTTAACCCACTTGCAATACATTACCGTTATTTTTTTGTTTTCTGTGTACAAAATTTTAAAAATTAATAAATTTTTTTTAACGTGTTTCTTTTGTTTTTATTATTTTTGTGTATGGAGTGCTTTTTATATTAACATTTTCAGATTTTGTGGTTTTTTTGTTGTTTTCTTTACTTGGTGAAGGAATGCGATTTTGTTATTCTCATTTTTTGTAATTCAAATTTATTTAACCAACAATGACATTTTATGTGGATTTTTTGTATTTTTGTGCATTTTTTTAAATGTTTTTTAATAGGTTGTGAAAGGTATTGATGGTATATTAAATTATGTAGGGGAAAACTCAAGCATTTTCCATGACAAGAACATTTGGAATCCAAACAAACCTGAAAATGTTCAAGAAGTTTGTTGAAATAAACAAAATAATTTAAAAAGAAACTCGAACCCAAAGACTCATTCTATTGTTTGTCTACTGAAGAGAATTTCTTTCGGAAAATATTTGTTTCAATTTTATTCCTGGGTAAATGGAATTCGAACTGACATTTTCATTCCTCAAGAAATTTTCTATCCTATCTGTTTTAATATACTATCGATAGTGGAAGGTAGTTTCAGTGTTATACGATTTGAAGAATGTATTTTTTAAGACAACATTAAATTGTTATAGGAATTCAAAATAATTTCGGTCATTTAAAGATTTAGTTCATATTTGTTCTCTTTTTCATATGGTTTTTTCTAGAAATCAGTTTTTTCGACATGACATACTTTTAGTAAATAATATAAACAATGAGTAAATTAAAAAGACAAATTTCATTGCTTAACATTTTCTATGATTTTAACTTAATTTGAACATTTAGGAATATTGTTACGTTTGTAAGTCATGTAAAGAAATTAGTATTTTATGTAAAAAATGTGTATGGTTTTTAAATTTTCCATGATCTTAATTTATTTTTAAGAATCAGGAGAATATTTATAATTTATTATGTTTTTAAATCACGTAAAATAAAAATATATGTAACTTATATGCTTTCAGACTTACATTCTTAAAGTTTTAACAATTTGAAGTTATGAGGCAGAGTAGATTTTCAATAAGTTTTTGAAAATACAGGGCTTATACAAAGGCCTGATGTTAATTTTACTAAACAAAGTTTATATTTTATTTTAAAGAAATGTTGGAAGAGAAAACAATATTTTTAGAAAAACGTTTAAATAAAATTGAATTTCTTTAAACTTTAATAATTTTTTTGTTTATTACTTTGGAAATGAGTTTTTCCAAAAGTTTTTTAGATTTGTGAATGATGCAAAAAGAAAATTGAGATTATTTAAATTTTCACATTTGAATCTAGAAAACAAACTTACAAAAATTTGTAGTTTAGATATATTTTAATAGACATTCTTTGAAAAAGGTATGTCAACTTTATAAAATAATGTTTGTGTTCAAAATTAAAAACAAAAAAAAAACTTTTAAATTTTTACCGAATTTTTTACACCGAATATTTATCATCGAATTTATTTATAAATAATTGTTTTTTGTTATAGCTTATATATTTTTTCAACATTGTATAATAAACTTTACTTTAAAATTTTATTATTTAACTTCATTTAATCTAAGATGTTTAATTTGTATCATTTTTATTTTATTCTGAAAAATTAATATTTTGCTTAGAAAATTTAACAAAAAATTATTTTGATTACACTTTTAACATTTCTCAAAGAAAACAATATTCTTATTTTTTAAATAGAATTCCCACAATTCGAAATCTTAACTAAAAAGCAGAATTCTTGAATTTTTCTGTAAATAAAAATAACAGTTTTAATAAATTTTGTTGTTTATTAAAGAAAGATTCAAGATTAAAATCAATCTATTTTTAAAAGTAACATTGTAATGAAAAAATATGTTGAACTTAAAAACAAAAAAAAAATTAAAACCCTTTTTTTTGTAATTTTTAACTCAAGCCTTATTTTTTAAAGTTATTATAATTATTTGCTTAAAACGTTATTTTAAGAATATTGTTGACATCTGAAATCTCTTAATTCAAATTCTATTTTTAAAACTTATCTAACTTTATATGAGGGCTATTTTCGATTTATTTTTTGAAATTTCTAATTTCTAAAATAAATAATAAAGCAAAATAGAATACTTTACTAAATAATGTTTCCTTACATAGGATTTTTTTTAACTGAGAGATTTTAAAATGCAATTTTTGAACTTTACACTCGTTGAATGAACCCTGAAAATAGTAAATTAAACAGATTAAACTCGAATTTAAAAATAAGTGCTGATAAATTTTTAATTGTTATTGTTTTTTTATGAATCTAGAATCAATTTGTAGGTTGAAACATGTTTTACAAAACAAATTATGTTTTAAAATTTGTTTTTCAATGTAATATTATTAATATAAAATTTAAATACATGTTGAACTTTATGCTATGTTTATAATTAAAAATTATTATTTACAAAAAATAAATTAAGTTTTAAAAATATTAAGGATTTGAAAATTTTGGAAGTAAAACAACGAGCTTTGAAAGTAGTAGAAAATTATATTCGTAAAAGTATCAGAAATAAAGGTTTGTGTAAATTGAGGCTTTCAAGGTTTGTTTTTAGAAATTCAATATTTTTATAGAATTTAATAATTATCCTAATCGAACATGGTTAAAAGCTATTTATTTTAAGAATTTTTAAATTTTAAAACAATACAAAAGATCTTACGATAAAATATTATTAGTATTAAAAAATAAAATTTAAACAATAATTTAAAATTAAGTTAAACGATAAATATTAAGTGACCAAAAATTTTGATTTGAAATAATTAGTGCAGCTTAAAACTACGTTAACCATTTTGCTCAAAAATTTAAAATTACAATTCCGAAACCTTCCAGGAATTCCATTTTTAAATCTAATTAATTTTTAAATTCTTACCATAAGTTTGATGAGCTCATTTTTACTCTAAAAGTAATTTTAGGAACCCTATAAAAATTTGATTTTTTTAAATATTTAGTATTGCTTAGATTTTTCACACAATTTCGATATACCCGAATAATCGTATAACATTGACACCTTTTCACAATCCCTTAACAAATATACATGTCATTGCAAAAACATTGTAAATTAAATAAAAACCTCCATTCAACATTGTAAATTAAATAAAAACCTCCATTCAACAGCACAGCATGTTTTTTCCAAGTTTGTAAAAATGTTAAAATAAAATAAGAGAAAACAAATTTCTAAAAATCTATAAATCAATTTCCAGTTATTAGAAAAATCAAAAGTCCGAATTCGAGAAACCGAATAAAACGTGAAAGGTTCAGCAATGACTATTTTTACGACTATGAAGTTGCGAATTATACTTCCGATGACAATGTTGACGATGATGACGACGACGAATTCATTCCAAACAATATGAGAGCGTCACATTTCGAGATTGAAGTCGGTCTGGCTTCAGGAAGGCATTACAAAAAAGGCGTTCGACGTGGTGGATTCTAAGATCAAGTCATAAGGTGTCTCTCGTCCCAGTTCTGATCTGACTGAGCATGGTCTTTTTATTATTATCATTATTATTACTGATAACATTTTTTTAGCTTATTATAATTTATGTTTTTGTAAAAACGTATTAAATTATTTTTACTATTCTTTTTTTTTTTAAATTTTTCCTTTATTTTTTTAGTTGAACAAGCAACACTATTTTAGATAATATAGTTTTTAGTATCCAAATATATAGATTATTGTAATAACATCAAATATAAAGATTTTAATTGCAATTGATTTTGTGGTGTTTTTTCTGGACATTTTGAAAGTTTTAGGAAGGTCAGGTAAAATGAAATGGGTAAAAATAACACAAAGTACTCCTTTCCATTTTTCACGAAAAATAGTAACAACAAAAAATAGGACTTTTCTTATGAAAACTTATTTATTTAGTCAATTAAGCCTTTTTGAGAAAAGTTTCTTTAAAAAGTAAATTTGAAGAATTGGAAAAATCACACAATCAACTGAAACTGAACCGAAACTTTAAAACAAAATCTATTAAAAACTGATAAGAAGTATCACGCTAACAGAAATCAGGAAAAGAAAATATTGCCGCTCTAAAAATAAAAAATGTCTTAAAATACTCCAAAAGTTACCTGATCAAATCTTGGAGTCTGGAATCGGTTGGAGAGTTTTGCTTGTATAAAATGATACTTTTGGAATTTCTTTTCCTGTTGGAGGAAATTTGAATATTTGCTTTCTTGGATTTCTGATATCTGAACAATATATATTTGAAATGGTTGAACGGGAATAGTTGGGGAAGGAATAATTGCAGATGTGGCTGAAATATATGAATGGGTTCAATATAAAATCCTTCAACATCAGCAAAACAACAAATTTTTTATACATAAAAAAATAGAAACAGCTAGCAAAAAAAAAAAAAAAAGGTTTCAATCAAAACAATAAATACTATCAAGAATTTAAAAAACGAAAAGAAATAATTAAACAACAATAATAAAAAACAATAAAACAGCATATGCAAACATTAAAAATAAATATGCTGAAAACTAAAATTATTAATACAAAAAGTTTACATTTATTAAAAAAAAAATCCATTGAAATGTAAAATTTTTTTTTGTTTCAACAATATAAGAAATATTAAGAATTAAAATTAAAAAATAAATAAAGTAATGAAACAATTTTTCAATAATTAAAAAAAAAATTAGCAAAGACTATACATTAAAATAGAAGTAAAAAATAAGAAAATAAAAATAGTTTTAATGAAAACGTTCTTAGCATAAACAAAAATTCCTTCAGAGATAATACTAAAAATAAATACTATCAATAATTACAACAAAAGTATTTTACTCAAGAAAAAAAAGAAAAATCCTATAAAAAAGGAATTTGATGTGTAATTATATTCACACCCACATAAAATACAAAAACAAAATCAGCTAATTTCGAATTTTTATTAACACAACCAACATAATATCTTATCAGAACATTTACTAATTGAATGTTTAAAAAGCCCCTCAGCTAACAAAATTTAAATGGAGCGGTGCAGTAGAACTACGTTCCGTAGTAGCACTAGGGTTTTTTGAATGAAATTAATTTAAAATTGAACCACTCACAGNATACTAGATATTATATAACAAATTGGAGTATTAGTTTTGAAATTTTTTGAACTCTAAAACCGACTTTCATTGTAGGAAATTTAAATGGAGCGGTGCAGTAGAACTACGTTCCGTAGTAGCACTAGGGTTTTTTGAATGAAATTAATTTAAAATTGAACCACTCACAGCCTCTGGCCTACCCTCACTTCGCATAATATATTAGGATTCATAAAGTCTATAAAAACTTTTTTTGCGTTAGTTGCCCCTTTCCTACGCCCATGTATTTCCAAAATGAGGTATTATAGGTCTTGTTAGTATCTTAAAAATGATGTATAGGACGACCCTAAATGATTCGAGATAACGAAGTT
>JXPG01038041.1:4894-17868 GCA_001015175.1 Megaselia abdita | reverse complement strand
AAAAGTAATTTCAAATATTAATGTTATATAAGTGTTCTACAATAACTATTGAGTTATTTCTGAACTAGCCATAATTTTTGACGAATATTCAAAATGTTCAATCTCAACGAGCTTGTGTGTAAAACAAGATTATTTGCAAAGTAATTGATCAATAAAATTTGAATAATAAACAATTTGTTCCCTAAAATCTCAAACAAAATAAAAGAATCATAAAGTCAAATCCATATTATTCCTATATAAATCAAAAATCTTTGATGAAATAAAAATAAATAAATTAGTAAACAAGAATTCTAATGAATTGACGTATGTTATCATTACAATTGCGCATTTCTCCCATGTTAAACCACATTCTTAGTCCACATTGTCTACCTAAGTACGCAATTTCGTTTCGTTTTTTTCTCAGAAGATCTATCATCTCCTATATTAAACAAAGGATTTCAGATTAATTTGAAATTAAAAGATAATCTCTAAGACTTTATCATCTCCCACTTTAGCTATGCAAATAAACATTATCTTCCGGTGTGGTCTGTTTTTATCGCTAAAAAATATTTCAAGAAATCTGAGAAGCAAAATTCTGAAACAGGTGTTAACTAATTTAATTCGAGTGAATGCTAGTTCGATCTCAACTTCAAACAAAATAAGATGCTAATTTGGCAATAAATATTCCGACTTAAAAATCTTTGAACTTTGAGCAATGCCTTTAAATGAACTTCCTTACAATGACAATTATTAAATAAATAAAGTGAAAACGGAATTCCTCTCAACAAAGGAGGAACGAATGAAATAATATAAAGCAGAAAATCTGGGAAATAACATTTCCTTCCATCCAATTATACGGCGATGAACGACGACGGACGCCAACCTTGAGGATTCACTTGGGAAAATTTCCATTTCCACTGTTTGCTTATTATGAGAATGTGCGTATTGAAAGACTTGGTTTAGGGTGGGTTTTCGGTGACTGATTTTAAGTGGTTTTTGTGATATAAGAAAAATTGTTACTATACTGGAAACAAAATTCTAATTTTCGTAATGTTAAATTGAGGTTTTCGTTACGTTTTTGACGAAAATATAAAGGCAATATTTTCTCAGAATTAATTCCTGGGATGAGGAGAGGTTCCAATATTCCAGAAACTATTCCGTGGCCAAGAAAACCCTAATTCTATAATTCTGAANAACAAAATTCTAATTTTCGTAATGTTAAATTGAGGTTTTCGTTACGTTTTTGACGAAAATATAAAGGCAATATTTTCTCAGAATTAATTCCTGGGATGACGAGAGGTTCCAATATTCCAGAAACTATTCCGTGGCCAAGAAAACCCTAATTCTATAATTCTGAATAGAACTTCAAAAACCAACAAATACTAACATTAAAAAAAATAATTAAAATACTAAAAATTAAAAAACCACACAAAAATTTAAAAGAAACAAAAAAAAAATAAAATTAAATCAAATAAAAAACGTTAAATTAAAAAATAAAAGTAAATCAACAAAAAATTTTAACTAAATATAAAAAAAAATAAAGTAAAAAGAAAATGAATGGAAATGAAGGATCAAGCAAATACACAAAAATTAAACATTCAAAAAAAGAATATCAATAACTACAAATAAAAAAGATACTAAACAAATTAAGAAGAACAATATAACAAAATTAAATAAAACTTTAAAGTAAAACATAAAAATTTAAAAATAAAAAGAAAAACTAGTAATAAACAATAAACAAGAAACTCCAAAATCAATAAAAATTTTAGAAATATTAAAAAGTAAGAAAAACAAAAAACAGAAACTTAAATAAAACATTTATTAAACAAACAAAACCAATAGAAAATCAATATAAAAATAATACAACAAAATTTAATAAAAAAAAAAAAACCCGAAAAAAAATAATCATTAACCAAATTAAAAACCTTAGATACTAAATTAACAAAAAAAAAAAAAATAAGAAAACTGTTTTCGAGAAAAATTAAATTCGTCGAAATATAGAAATATATAAATATAGTAGTTAATAAACTCATATTAAAAGACACGAAAAATACTAAAATAACATTAAAATACAAACAAAATTAATACAAAATAAATTATTTAAAAAATATAGATTGTAAGAAACTAACAAAATCTTTAAAAAAATTCCAGATATAGAATTAAAAAAAAAAAAAAAAAACAACGGGGCTAATTATATTTAATATTTGAAGTTAATATTCTTAAACATTTTGATTGTGATAAACAATAATTGAATTATATTTTTGTGTTTAAACCTTTTTTTATTTAAAAATTTGTTGAAATACAATTTTATTAATACTTTTATTATCTTTGGTTAGTTTTGAATCATATACTACTTACTTAATTTATTTTTAATCTACAATTTTAAAAAATATAATTTGAACAAGTATTAAAAATCAAAATTAGAAATAAAATTGTTTAAATATTATGGAAGAATTTTGAACATATGTTTATTATATATCCCCAAAAATGATACTAATGTAAGAATGGGCATAACATAACGAACAAAAAATGTTATAATTTGATTAATTTTGATTGACTAAAAATTAAAGCTCAAATTTAAAAAACTTGAAATGGAAGGTTTCGTCTAACCGAAATTCTGTTAATAGCTACTTGTAGTCAGATAGCCCTTTAAAATGAGGTATCACATATCCATATCGGAAGTGTTTTTCTTCAAGTCTGCGTTGCAAAAGGTTAACGGCAGACAGACAGACGGACGGACAGACGGACAAAGCTAGTACATATGTGTATTTTTTTCAATAAAAACCCAAAAAATGTGAAGTTATTGAATGGAGAACTTTTAAAAAAATAGATCTTAGGTCGAAACTATAAATGCAAGATACAGCGAAGGGGGAGAGCGGTAAAGGAACTGGTGATCCTGGAATCCTCGAGCGTATGCCTGGACATGTTTTTTCTCTAGGGCTCTAGATTTTCGGCTGATCTTCAGGATCACTTGCTGGAACGTATTTCTTCTTCTCGCAATGTCTGGATGTCTTTCTTCTCTAGGGCTCTACATTTTCCGCTGGTCTTCAGGATCGCTTGCTGAAACGGCTTTCTTTTCGGCTTTGGGACTTTTATGGCCTATTCCTAAAAGAGCTTCCTATAGTCAGTGATGGGTTTTCATATCCAAAATACAAAGTCCACACAATTCGTAAAATATTTGTGTTAATGCAATTGACTGGATTTTACAACAGTTTCGTTTTGTTTAATTATATAAGCTTATCTTTCTGATCTTATCGAAACTTTGTTGAACTAAAGATCAATTAGTCTTTAACTTCTTTTCGTACTTGGAGAGCATTTTTGGATTGAGTGTAAGTTTTCTTTTCACTTTTTCTCCCGTGATGAACTTACTCAATAATCCAATACAAGAATCAACTCATAAACGTTGTGTTATTTAGAATGAGGGAACTTGAGTTAGTGTTCTATAAGAAATATTAACTCAATGTTTATTATCTTTGAGGCACTTTCATTCTTACTTACTTTGATTACTTTGATTTTGAATACTTCGTACTTCTACTTAATTCTTGAAGTTTTCTATAGATAAAAAACACATGAGTAAATGAGAAGAAAATTTTGAAAAAGGAATCAGAATGTTAAAAATAAACCTTCTTATTGGTTTATTAAATTTTTGTGTTAATGGCTAAAAATTACGCCTAAACCAAATAAAACTCGGATGTGTTTGAAATAGACTTTTACTCGGCTAAATAAGAATTTTAAGAGCGAATTAACATTGTAGATATAATGTCCTTATCCGATTAGAAATCCAATTCAGTGCCTGATTCCGAAATCTTTTAAAATATATGCCGGATTGAATAACCCTTTTTAAAAAACTGAATTTTCTTAAAAAATAAACTAAAATTTTCTAAGTACCCCTAACCTATTGACATTTGATTGGAGTACTTTTACTTTTTCTTTTAAGCTTGAATGGTATGGATGGCATTCATATTTTTATATTAGCGCCATCTATTGGAAGCTTGAAATCGGAATTGAATTTGAAAGATGGTCTCATAAATCTACAACAAATTTACAACACAACTTCCGATTAAAAATTCTTTTTGAAAGTGGAAACAATCTACTTACGAGGCGGACTGTTTTCGAACCTATGAATTTTTATAACTTTATTTTCAAAACAAAATTTTAAAATTCAAAATTCAAAAAATTTTCTACATTATTTCTTTTCTTATAATGTTTGGTTCAAGCCATAGTTAGTTTGCATACTTAGCACCAACCGAAAATTCGCAAGAAATTTCAACTCAACCAATGATAATAATTTATAAAAATCTATAACAATTTAAAAAAAATATATATTTCAAAACCTCTTTTTTTTGTGTCATTCCTAAAATCTATCTATGAAATATTTTCTTAAATTCAATAAAAGTTTATAAATTTCTAAAAGATCAATTTTGAGAGCTTTTTCTAAATTTCAAGGAAAAATGTTAAATATTTTATTTTAGAATTCCATTTTATATATTTTGTCGCAATCACTTTTTTTTTTTCATCTTAGTTTTTCTTTGTTTTTAATGTTAAATATTTTACTTTTTAAAAACTTGCATTCAATAATGTTAAAAAATTGTAGAAATTCTCATTAGGAAAATCCTCAAGATTTCATATTATAATAATATGTAATTTGTTTGGTTTTTTGAGTACATTTTTGACAAATTTGTTTCTAAAACTTCATCAACGCCACCTGAATTGGGGTCAAATTTGGGAGGGTCAAAAATCAGAATCAATTTTAATGTGTTTCAAAATTAAAATTCCAAAACCTTTCACAAAGCTAAGCAAAATATTATCCAAATTTAAAAATATTTATGAAATTTAAAAAAGAACCCCCCTAAAAAGACCATCCATTGACATCGAATAAAATCCACTAGAAACCAAACAGAAAACTTTCCGCCCGTGGTGAATGAGCAGCTCGTGGAAATTTCGATTAATTTTCTCTCTCTCGCTCGACATCCTTCCGTTGTTGTTCATTTTCATTTTATAGTTCGCAATTTCCTCTCTCTGTCAGACAAACAAAAAAGAAAAGCTGAAAAACTGATGATGTCGTCATCAACGAATGACGTCGTCGTTTTCACTCGCTCTCGGTTTTCTTTATTTAAGGGTTGGCGGTTGGAAAATTCTCCTCAGTCGAAGTTTTCCTTTTACAACCAACACGAAAAACCGAAGAAAGAAATTCTCGTAAGAAAGAAAATCCATATCTGGAAAAGTTTTTATCTCTCTACACTATACTCTGTATTTCAAAGCATTTATAACGTGTGCTTTTTACTGTTCGCTTGTGTATTTTCGTGAGAGGAGAACATAAATTTCATTTTTATCGTGACAGAGCTACGAAGCTAAACACTCGCGGATCATCCAAAAGCAAAAAAATAATAGAAATACAAAAAAAAAAAAGAAATAATAAATAGTGCATCAAAGAATTTTCAGTGAAGTGACTTTGAAGTGAGATCTCTGTGAACATGGCCATGGTGGAGAATTTAAGTATGACTTCCATAGACTTGGAATCAAATCACAGCAGCCAAGACATCATCGAGGACCATATAGAAACACCAGAAGAAAAGTGAGTCATGTTTGTTCAATTGACGTCGTCGGTCCTCTGTTCTGTGCGTGTTCTGTTCGTTGTATCTTCTATATATTCTATTTTTACGTAAATCGATAGAATGTGTGTTTGTTGTGGACTAAAAACTAGTTAGTTGACAGGAGGTACAAATTCTCATATCACTGCCAGTTTGTGTCCTTGAAAGGAAACCCACCACCATATTAGTGTATAATTACTAAGTGTTGACCGTGTCTGATTCAAATGAACTTGAGAGTTTCTTGACACGGGCCACAAAGGAGTGACTGACTAAAATTTACTATTCTGTTTTTTCTTTTTCACTTTTGATAAACGGATGTCATAATTATGTCAGTTGTTCAAATAGAAGTTTTTTTTAACATTCACGGGACTGATCTCATTTTATAACACGTTTCATTATTTCCGCAACACCTCTAAAAGCAAACATTAAGAACAAATTTGCGATTTCATCAAAAATTCTTAGCAAGTGTTGCCGATATGTATTAATATTAACCTATATTGCCGACATCGATCTCCGTAGCTATGAATATGTTGTCTATAAAGTCCATTCATTTCCATATATCTATAAAAGAAATTTTGTTTCTTGTTCGAATTCACAATTAAACAGAAGCTATACTTCCATCACCTTTCCTCAATTAAATTAACCAAGATTTGCCAACAGTAATTTCCATTGCCTAGTGCTACCATTTTTTACTTATACACTCTTTTAAGAAAATCTTATTCATATATCTTCTTGAAATTGCGTTGCGAAGCTACTACATCTTTTGATTAAATATAACATTTCACCCCAAAATTCCCGGGTATAATTTTAAGTCAAGAATGTTAATTATCAAATAAAAGACTCACTTCAATGATATCTCAAGAACATAAAAAGAAACAAAAATCTTATGAAATTTTTCTAAGAATCAGAGCAGAGCAATGAAACTGAAACCTAGAGTCAAGAAAAAGAAAACCTCACTGTGACCATGAATTGATATTTCAATCAATGACTGTGAAAACTGATATCACTTCAGAGCTTCTTTGTGATTTATCTGTTTCTGAAACAAAAGTGTTTTGTATGAGTCGTTTTGATTCGTTAGAAAGATGATGTAACTGGATGACACAAACTACTGATTAATTTATAGAACTAATTGTTTTGTGATGGAAAGGTATTTTGAAAAGATTATGTGTATTCTGAGCTAAACAGATGTTTTCATGACACTTGTGAAATTCGAATCCAATGTTTTGTATTTTCATGTAATGAAATCCTGAGGATATATCATTGCCTCAGTTTTTGTCTTAAGTTGGTCCACAAGATATAGTATGGACATTACCTTTATATCATTTGCGTATCACCCAACGAGTTCGCATTAATACAATGATAAAAGTCTATCAATCATCATACTCAATTGATATAATGGTGATATAATATCGTGGGGATCAAACTGAAGATCAAATCTGAAACAATGATACCCTCGGATGTCATCGCTAAAAATATTTCAATAGTCTACATCTACAATCCTTTAATAAAGCAAATCATATATTTTACTGTCAATATAGCTCACTTTTAAATCAGAAGCCAAGTGTACTTAAGAAGATAAGAATAATACAACTTAATTGTAATAAAATGAAGTGGTTTAAATCTAAACATTTCTAAATCAAGAACTGATTTAGATCACCACTCAATCAAATTAGCCACAGATAAACTAAATGCAGGGACATAACAAATATTTAATTTCAATCATCATTTGCTCTGAAATGTCAGCAGGTTATCAATAATTACTCCCATATCTTTAATCTTCAGCTTAAATGGGGTACTATCACGCCTTCATAACGCCTATTTCCCCCTGACTGTCACGCTAATGACTCTATCGTTATAGTTACTTTAGTTTTATAGCTTGACATTTGATTTATTTTTAATACATTTTTATTGTGCATTTTACAATTATGAAGAAGCTTATTTAATGTCATATAGTTTTGTAGCGCGAGCTTTTGAAATAAATATTTTGTAAGGTTTAACTTCTATAGTTTGTTTAATTTATGACATATACATGGAATCTAAAATTTTCAACAGTGTTATAAAACTGAACAAAATTAGATTCTTTGTAAATGAAATAAGCAAGTGTTGCCGACAGAAATTTATATTGATGAGTGTTGCCTTCAATATTTTTCGTTGCTTCCGTTTAAAGATAAAAGAGTACGATAATTGAATGTATAAATGCCTACGAAGTTAAGATCTATAGTCCTCTGGCTAAACCTATAACCCATTCATTCGAGAACTAGACCCGTTTAAGCTAGGTAAGTCAATATAACCATTCCATATGTTTTTGAGGTTTTAAATTTAGGATATGGATTTAAACCTCTTTCCAAAATCTTCGATGATGTCTTTGTCATTTTCTGATTGAGAAATTGTTTGATTAAAGAAAAAACTCACCCATATATTCTCTTTATTCTACAATTACAAAGCAAAATCTTAAATATTTTAGTTTGTTTTTAAAAAGAATACTTTTTAATGTTGTTCTCTTTGTATTTATATATTTTTAAATTAATTTAATAAATATTTTCTTAATCTAAGTTTATTCTCGAAATTATAACTTTAAATGAACTAACAAAAAACATTTATAGGAAAGCAAATCTCTCTCCAAAGTATTATTATTAAAAAAAACTTGATTTACAATTAACACAAATCTTTACAAGCTCTTTACATTTCGTGATTCAATTACATCTGGTAATTAGTTAATCATTAAGTCTATATATGTGAATGTGCACTATATCTTTGAGCATAGCTGACATGAGATCTTGCTTTTCTCTCATATGTTATATAGTAATTCTGTTAACTTCAACTTCATAAAATTCAACAAAAATAAAGTTTGTTGTTGATGTTTCATTTGGGAGAATTTAACAAAAGGAACTTTATTTTTTTCTATTGAAGTGACTAAATATTTTAGTTGGGGTTTCTTAAAATTTGCTTAAATTACAATACCCTTGAAGTCTTCTTCATTTCATAGTTTTTACTTTGAGTCTCAGTCTCTTCTAATGAAAGTATTTTTTGAAAAATGATAAACTTATATATATATATGTATTTTGCGTTCACAGGTATAGAAAGCCACATAATTTGCTTATTTCGCACAATATTTTTTGTACGATACATAACTTTTGTTGAGATAACAAAACAATTATTTTTGTGCAGATCAAATAATGTTTTTTAGCATATAACATTTTTGATGTTGTTTATGTTGTTCCAAGAAATCCATAGACTCCACTCATTGTTCCATGTGTTTTGCACATATTAAAATATGTAACCCTCCCATTCTCAATATATTCTGTACGCTTATAAAATATATACGACACTCTTTAAAATATGTACCAAGCACTGCTGTACCTTAAAAATACTTTTACCCAAAATACGTTAAACAATTAACGTTACGAAAATTAACTTATTTTTTTTTGGTGTAAAATTCTGTACCCAACAAAATTTAAGAAAACATTTTCAACATTGCATCTAACAATTTATTTTAAAAAATCCTAATCCGTGAATGCTTAACGTAACGTTATGAAAAGTAGCCTATATCGTTTTTATTTCTTATTTCCAATACTATACCAAAAAATACTTTCCAAATATAAATATTTTTTAAAATGCACTTCCTTACGTAATTCATAAAGAACGTAAGCCTTCGAGAAACAAAAAGTAGCATATCTTCTTTTCCGTTGTTCAAAGAATCCGTATTTGAAAAATATGATTATTAACATTCAACATATGCTTAACTGTTCTGTGGTAGGTTTTAAGCTCGTACTCTTAACAATAGCTTCGACTAAGTTCCAACATATCTTAAAAATAATAGCCATAGTCAACTATCATCATCTGGGTTGGAACACATGAGTGAATGAAAAAATATTTTGACTACTTAGTTGTAAATTTTACTACCACAAGATTTTACTATTAATAGAAATAAAAGAAAAAAAATGTTACTAAGCTGAATTCGTTTTTAAAACTGTAACTACTTAGTAGTAAAATTCTACTAATTTTTGCTATAGTTTTTCTAACAAATTCAGCTATTTAAAGAAAATCTTACTACAAAAAAATAATACATTTTACAACTAATTTATTACTTACTTTTGTAGATAGATTACTGTCTGTGTCAATTATTTTTAATGTTTGTTGTTTAATGGCTAGTCAGACAACCCTCACTAGTGAAATTTTACTACGTAACACAGGATTTCTTACTAAATATAGTAAAATTTAAGATTTGTAGTAAATTTTACTACTTTATTTTTTCGGTGTAATCACAAAAATGCTTGGATGAAGGAATTCTAAAAAAAGAAGAGATTGTCTGGGTTTAAGCTGATAACTGAATAAAAATTGTATTGTTACTATCACCAGAGTATTATTTTCTACTATTAATAAAAAATCTTACTAATAAAATTCGTTAAAATGTTAACTACTTAGTAGTAAAATTGTAGTTATTTTTGCTATCACTTTTATAGTAAATCTTACTAAAACATAATAGTAATTTTACCAGTAATTTACTACTTACATAGTGATTTTCACTACTTACAACAGTTATTTTTACTATAAATATTGTAAAAATTACAATTCGACGAAGGTCTTACAGCCAAAGCAATTAGAAGCCGTGAAAAAATGATTTTAAAATTGTTTTTCTAAAAATATCTTAAAAAAAATGTTAAATTTTTGCGTAATAAAATTCAGAAACTATACATAAATTGAGGCGTTTGATTCCTTTCTAAATAGTTAAGTGTGACAAATTTGCACCTTCACTCATAGGGGCAAAATCATAAAAGAATTGTTTTCATGTTTCAAATTATGAATTAAAATTAATAGATTCGGTAGATAAATGAGGTACAAATAAATCACATTTCATGATTTCTAAAAACGAAAAGTCTATAGAGAATTTAAATAATACCTTCTGAGGCTACTGAGCGCTTGCAAATACAGTGAACATTTATTAAGAACAGGGTTTACCGAGCTCATTTGAGCTATGACTTTTTATGATTTCTCATTACCACAGTTTAAATTTATTAGAAATCATAAATGTTTGGATTTTTGAATAATAAAAAATGTGTTTCTTTATTATTTGAGTGTTTTCTGGGTGATGTATGTACTAACTTAATTCATTATCCTTCCGAGTGAGTCTTAAGCCTAAATCCAAACCAATAAAAAAATAGCAAGTGTTGCCGTTAACATTCTCCATTGCCACGTGTTGCCACTTTCTTTCCAAAATAAAAGTAAAACCTCAAACAAATAGCTTAATCCTAAAATGAGAGTCATAAAGCGTGTTCACAAAATTCCAATTCACCTCAGAAGCTCATCCATGTTATCAACAACAATAAGTGATTAAAACAAACAAAGGTCTTAGTAAGAACATCAGTTCCTATACTAATTCGACATTGTAATTTCATCTTCCCTTCCTGTCTATATCTAAAGCGATAAGGCCGATCTAAACCACCTATTTCATACCACCCACAAACCGCCAACATTATGAAATTCAGTAAATGAAAGTGAATTCAGTTCATTAAGTATTCGGCACTCGTTGGGTTTTTTGGGATATTTTGAGGAAAAAAAATATACGAATATAAAAAAGCGAATGCGCCGCAAATATTAAATTTACAACGATTGTTGTGAACTTTGTGGTTAGTTAATAACTAATTTAGATCTTTTTTTATTGTATGTTAATATTTTTGGGTTCGTGTGCGAAATGCATTACTATACAAATTTGAAATTTTTGTTTTGCACTTTGCATATATTTTTCATTTACTACGTGCTTTCATTCCAGAATCCGAAATTGAAATACGAAATGCATCTGATATTTTTCCCTAGACTGATAGTATTGTTTTATTTTGTTATTGGGTCGTGCTTTATGATAGTGATTTTAGTTTACTTCCTCTAATTTTTGTTTTGCTTTATTTATAGATGAATTGTTTTCATGTAATGCGATTTTATCTGAAATCTAAGAGGTGCTAAGTAGTTTTGTCAAAGCATCTCAAGTGTCGTTGTTTTTATTCGACCTTTGCACGATTCGAACCTTGAATGGATGATTCAGTTCTAGGTCAGCTATAATGATTGTTTTATTGGAATTTAATTTGGGGATGACCAAGATCGTGATGGGAATTGCTTTTTGTTTATGAACCAATTTGATTCTGTCTTTACTTTCGATGAATTATTCTTGAATGAGTAATATCAATTAGAATTTTATCAGCTTTGTGCTTTATGCTAATTAAGCGTCTGCGTCTGTTCTTAACGAGTTTTATTTCTACTTTTTTTGATTGCTTTATTTTTATTCTGATCGAGTGAATTTAAGATATGTATTTTGGTAGCTGAATGTATTTGTTCGAGTGGGTGGTAATTGGGAGACTATAGAGACACCTGATGTGAAAGAATTTAAATTATTTTAGTTATAAGTCAGAAAACCATTGAAAGATGCACAGACGAGGAGATCATATTTTGATTTTAAAAGCCAAAATATTTTATATGTTATGCCTAAATCTTTACAAAATCATAAAAAATAATTCAAAATCTTAACAAAATCCCCAAAATCATTCAAAATCTTGTACACAATTTGACAGACTTGTTTACCCCTATAGCAAGCAGAGATACAGACAGATGTACAAAAGGATATTAAAAAAAGAACAAATTCAACAAAAGTTTTTAAAAAGAAAACTAAGCAAGTATACATCAAGTTTTTAAAACTATATAAACTGAACTAAAGTTTCTGTTAACTTATAGAACGCATTCCTATATATTATAGCTCAAATAGTTTGCAAACTAGAATAAATGTTTAAGGTAATTTAAAAAAAAAAAAAACCATAAGACATTAGAATTTTACAACTTAAGCCCTGAATTTAGCAGTTGCATCGCTGTTCCTTATCTCTCTCCTCCCATGCATAAAACATTGCATGTGGAGCCAAAATGAAGACACTATTGTCTCCGGTTTAGTCTCCAGTTGGTCCCCACCATATCGCAAAGATATAACCATGATATTATTTGAGTATCACTTTTAAAGGATTTTGACACTAAAATATTTAATGATAAAAAAATATGTTCTTAATGTGTGTTGCACACTTTAAAATATGTAACCTTCACAAGAAATATGTACTATACACATTCAAAAATATGCAGAAATAAAATACATTATAAATATGTAAAACATGTATTTAATAAGTACGACACTCATTCAAATATGTACCATACACATTATTTTGATCAGTTCTCAACACATATTTACTGTGAAGGCTACATATTTCGGTGTGTTAGTTACACATTGAAATATGTAGAATGTTGACAACAATAAAAATGTGTAAAGTTTCATTGATAAAAAGTATACTGCACAACAACAGAATATGTACTGCACAAATAAAATATGTAACCCACTCAATACAATATGTATTTTCCTGATCATTAAAATATGTA
>JXPG01038026.1:0-14472 GCA_001015175.1 Megaselia abdita | reverse complement strand
ATAATTATAATTCAATGTTGCCGACATGAATGTCCCATGAACTACAAGAAATGTAGTCTAGAGTTTGGCTAGGTCTATATTCAGTTTTCTACAAAATTTTAAATTTTTTGCAAGACGTTTCTTTCTTCTATGAAGAATTGTTGAATGAATATTGCCGGTAGGATAAATTATACTTCAATGTTTCCAGTAAGAAAAATAATTTCTCATGAACTTGACTAGTCCTAATCTAATACTACAGTTTGAAGAAGACTACGTTACGTTGTCTGCAAAATTTGAGATGTTTTCAAAGGCTATTCTGTCGCCTGTGAAGATTAGAAATGNTAGGATAAATTATACTTCAATGTTTCCAGTAAGAAAAATAATTTCTCATGAACTTGACTAGTCCTAATCTAATACTACAGTTTGAAGAAGACTACGTTACGTTGTCTGCAAAATTTGAGATGTTTTCAAAGGCTATTCTGTCGCCTGTGAAGATTAGAAATGAATATTGCCGGAAGGATTAATTATACTTCAACGTTGCCGAAGCGAATATATTCTGATGAGATTATTTGGTGCCATCGATTTGTGATTAATATGGCAACCATATTCCAAGTCTGAATGAATATCTCACATGATCCTTCCCTCTGACTACATATATTCACCACCTGACAACCAAATCTCAATAATAATTTCAAACAAATTATAAAAGAAAACTGAAAAAGGAAAGCCAACCGACAAAAACTTTCTGAAGAAAAAGAACCCACAGCAAAATTAAAACCTCAAAGGAAAGCAAAGTAAAGCCATCACCAATAAGTTCCATTACCCTAATTAACAAGACTTTTTAATGAAAATACGAATGACAAAGAGCTATTTCTTGTAGTCCCTTCCTTCGCAAAAACTTTGTTGGTACTCAACCATTCTCAATACCTAACAACAATCCATTTCACAGCGAAAATATGTAAACTGTAACCATTCAATTGAATTCAACCTAATTTGTATATAGTCAATTTGAGTCTGTACTGAACACACAATACACAAGACAACTATAGATAGAGACCAAACGAAACAACCACTTTTATGGTAAAAAGCATTCTCCATTGTATTTCGTATTTTACAAATAATAAAATATTTATGCGCTATGTTTTTATGTTGGATGTCATGTAACGCGAAACCTATATACATATAAAATGTATATTATATGCATTCACGTGCCAACCAGCTAGCCACCTCCGTCTGGTCTGGTCTAACCAGCCATCTGCATCTTTGGCTGGTTTTGTTCTCCTTTCAATTGTAATGTGGTTCATAATTTGCCTTGTTTACCTAATGACCGAATTATACTTCTCTTATGTAAAGGACAAAGGTATTTTGTTGGCTATTTTGACTCATGTTGGGTTTGGAAGGGTGATAGACTTTGGAGTGGGGAGATATTGCTGAGGTTTTGTTGGTTTCATTGTGTGGACAAGTGAAATGTTGGTATACGATTAGATTTTGCTGGTTTTTATGGTATACATTGAAAATGAAACTGATGAAGCACAGCGTGGTGGTTATGCCTACATACTGATACTATGTATTTTTCATGGTAGATGATGGTTAATGACTATGACTAATAAGCTTATTAATCTACTTCTATATTCTATATCTACTATATATATATATATAAAAATATATGAAAGCGTTGCCGCGTCGATTTGTGTCGCCTTAGTTTTGCCTTCTTGTATTTTTGAGAGTGCTGTTCTAAAACACATCCATGATGATTCTACGAATCATTCATAATCT
This sequence comes from Megaselia abdita, assembly GCA_001015175.1. Classification (NCBI taxonomy): domain Eukaryota; kingdom Metazoa; phylum Arthropoda; class Insecta; order Diptera; family Phoridae; genus Megaselia; species Megaselia abdita. The sequence continues at coordinate 12,717 of JXPG01038026.1, read as the reverse complement.
ACCAAGCGTTTGAATCCAGTTCGTTCGGTCTTCAGCTATTGCCCTCCAGTTCCTGACGCCATTCGATGTTATCTCCTCTTCTAAGCAGTCTTTTCCGACCTCGCCTTCTACTCCTATCCGGAGCAGTAGCAACGGTTTTTGTTGATGGAGCCTCATTATTCATGCGGTACTGTTGACTGGCCCCATTTTTGATAGATGCAGGTGTCCTTTTACACCTGAAGCTATCAGGTTCTGACAATGTCCAGGATTTGACCCATACATCAAAACTGATACTATGAGTGCCTTGTAGATCTTTAGTGCTTCTTCGTTTAAATTAGATCTGAAAACCCTACTCAACCTCAAATCTTGATTTTAAACCCATTTTACCTGAATTACAGATGTTCTTTTCAGGTGTTCTATACATTTACGTGATGATGTTACTTGATGTTCGAATCTTGGCTCCTCGTTTCCAGAAAGATGTTAAAGAAGTCACAAGATAAAGCATCTCATTTGATGTGATGCTTTCTTGCAACAACTCTTTGGGTGTCCAATAGAATCATCTGGCATAATAAGATGAGCTTCCTGCTACATATATGGCTCGTCTTTAATATTACTGTCGTGCCTTTGTTTAAATTATTTGGGTCTAAAGCATGATATTCCCCATTGTCAGGCGCTCACATAATGTTAATTATTTAACTTTGTATTCAACATTGAGCACAGTATTAACTCCGTAGTCCTCCTTGACTTAGCATATATAGCTATTAAGCTAATGCAGGTATTCCACAAAGCTTGTAACGATAAGTGTTTCTTCTTCTCTGGATTCTCTGGGAAACTCATGACTCAAAGATTAACTTTCCTGCTTGCTCGGGTCACGTAAAGTTTGCCAAAGCTCAAATACAGCTAGAAATCTATGGATGATAACTTCAATAAAACCCAACATTAGCTCAAAGTTACTTCTGTTGAGTAAGACAACCCACGGGTTTCACCTTATGTTATCATTGAACTACCTAAGTCTCTGACTTTTCATAGAAAAAGATGGCTAATGCAGGTATTCCACGAATCTTGTAAAGATAAGTGTTTCTCGTCGTCTGAATTCACTAGTAGGCTCTGGAGACAAAGATTAACTTACCTGCTGTAACCATCGAACTACCTAAGTCCCTGAATAGACTATTTCTTAATGATGTTCGCTGGGTTGAGGACAAATTGATGGATACTTCTCTGGAAAAAGAGGACAATATTTAATAAAACATAATACTTTGCTCAGAACACGAATGAGCAGCTCCCCTTTCACAATACGCCTTAAGATGAGCCAAGCTCTCTCCCTAGATGAGTTAAGTTTGCAGAAGGGCTAAGATAATATAATATACTAAGGATACTCATATTGCCGGATGTTCCACTTATGTACAGTGGCGTGAATTCTAAGCGCTGTAGTTCCCATTATTTGTAGTGAGACATTTTGTTACAAGATGTCTCCAGCACTTCTTTATAAGCTCAGCTAGAATTCAATCAGCTCTGCTTCTTCACCAACAGACTCCCTTTTATAGTTGCTAAGAAGTTCCGAAAAATACTGTCTTTAGCTCTTTTTATAAGCTCGTCTTCACAAAATGACTCCCTGGCATCGTTGTCAAGAAGCTCAACTTCTTCACCAATAGACTCCCTCGTATCGTTGTTAAAAAAAAACTAAATCACACAACGAGTCAAAGATGACTCAAGGTGTAGCAGTGATATTAAGGAATGTTTGCTTCCTATGTGTTTACCAGCTGCTTTTCTACATCAGTGTTGTTAGTTTTCCCTCTTCCTCTGAATAGAGTCAGTGATGAGCTGTCTGCTATATTAACGAGTGTATTAGAGGTACCCTTTTTATTTCATCAATCGTTGTTAAGAAGTTCCTAAAAATACTGTCTCTAGGACCAGGACTCTTGTTTGTATTCGGGTTTCATATCTCAGCTTTAATACCAGCAAGAGAAGACGGCGGTATTTCGTCATCTGGACTTCATGGTATCGTTGCTAAGAAATTCCGAAAAATACTGTCTCCAGCACTTTTTATGAGCTTCTTTTTACTTCTTCACCAATAGACTCCCTGGTATCGCTGCTAAGAAGCTCCGGAAAATACTGTCTTTAGCTCTTTTTATGAGCTCGTCTTCACAAAATGACTCCTTGGCATCGTTGTCAAGAAGCTGAACTTCTTCACCAATAGACTCATATCGTTGGAAAGAAGTTCCTAAAAATACTGTCTCTAGGACCAGGACTCTTGTTTGTATTCTGGTTTTATATCTCAGCTTTAAGAAGGCGGTAGTATTTAGTCATCTGGACCGACTGACTTCCTGGTATAGTTGCTAAGAAGCTAAGCTTCATCACCAGGGGAATCGCGGGTATCGTTGCCGTTGAAGTAAATATATTTCCAGTTCCATCTTTGCTGAGCTCCTCAGCTGTCAAACTTTCCCCTTAACTAGTTCTACCTTTCTCATCTCGTTGTTCTCGAAGCCGACATAATTGCACCGCTCGTCGTCGAGCCGCCTTGTAAATTAGCTTTGCTCGATTACCTCTAGTATTACAATTTTCTTGAAACGAAATTACATTTCTCGAAATGAATGCTTAATTACCTACTTTGGAAAACCTCGTCAACGTTTACGAAATTCAAATGCAATCACAATTAGTGCGAATTATATGAGTAGAAAGAAGCCCTCTCAGCTTTGTGCTCTAATATTTAACCTAATTTGCATCCCATTGAAGCTTAATAAATCTAAAGATCTCCCTTCCCTTCCACTTCTTCCCCAAAACCAAACCAAAACCCAATGTTGCCGAATAGAAATAAGCAAATAAAACCGCCATCGAACAAGAAGAAAAATCGAGCTCATAAATTTGTTTATTCATTTTTTAGACACATGTTAAACAGTAGCTCCCAATAAACGGTTGGTCTAGTTGACTTTTTCGTAGACAACAGTTTATCTATCTCTCCTTTCGTATATACAATAGAAAACGTAAACAGCGTCCAGTAGCAGTTTCAGCAGCCAGCAAGCGATTTCAGCCAAACCAAAAGGGAATGATTTATGAGATGGCTTTCTAATATAAATTTAAATCAGTTTGTAACTGGCATTCCACACATTTGTTCTCCTTTCAGAACAGTTAGACAATAGATCCGATATATGGTTAGGTTACTGGATTTTGAATGGTAATTAGGTGGTTAATAAGCGAGGGAGAGAGAAAGAGATTATGGTCCATTGGACCATTGCATTTATGGACAGTTGGCAAACAATGAACATGATTTATGGTCTTCTTTGGTTTGTGGACTCTTATGAATGTAGGTGGACTTTACGTGCAGCTGGCTGTTTGAACTTTATAGGTTACTCGAGCTAACATTCACATATTTATTGGGGGTAATTGGTTGGTTTTTGGCATCCACTGGTGACGGAGACAAATGTTTTTTGTGGAAACGGGGTCACAAAATAACATTTAGCAGACCACATTAAAACCACATCGTTAAAAAGCAGTTTAACAGCAAACATAAAATTCCATTTAAATTTCGCACAACCAACGCAACATCTCTTCCGCGAACCTTTACAAAACAAGAAGAAGGGAAACAAAAAAAGAAGAAGAAGTGTAAAACAGAAAAGAAGATCATAGATCTCGCCCGCCTCTCAATAAAACATCAAACTATGAATATTCATTTTCTATCTATCTGTTGAAGTGGCTGACCATTAACCTGAAGCGAAATGAGCCACAATCAATAAGTTCTAATTAGATCTCTTTAATATCAAAATATTTTCCAACAATAAATATAATTTTTAGGTCATGACGAATCGATTTCTGTGAAATTTACAACAGCTCCAATATAAAATATACATATTCTCTACTTCACACCATCTAAGGCGCGCAATAACACCGCACCAAACTCTACAAGATATTATATTTTCCTTCTTCTTCTTCTTAGCCAAAGTTAAAAAATAGAAGCGTTAACATAATACAATGTTTTTGTGCCTCCTGAACTTTTTCATCAGCTAAGGCTTAGCAGCAGAAAATATATTAGAGAAAAAGTTGGTAATTATATAGCACCAAATGAAAGAAAACATCTATCGATCTTTAGCCTACAAATCTTCCGAAAAGACTTCCGCATAAACGCTTTACTTCACCAACTGGTTGGCTGGATGGCTGGCCAGCCATAGCTGTCTTGTCTGTAGGTAACGTTTGGTTCAGGACTCTGCCGGAGAACATTGTGAAAAATATTCTCTTTCTATATAGATCTAAACAAATTATTTGTAACCGCACTTGACCGTTTCTGGATGGTCACTGTGAGAGAAATTTTTCGGGCGGTTTTTTTTGTTGGGTTTTAGGGAGAAATTAAATGGGATGGTATTTTTTTGAAATGATACAGGAATCTAGACTTCATTTGACAGAAAGAGTATTTTTCAATATGAAAGAAGAAGAAAGCTAACGTCTCTTGTTGGGTGAAAGGCATTTTTCTAAGAAGATGAATAGAAATACTAAGACATGTCAGCCGTCTAAAATTTTGGTTAATGGTTTATATTGGGGCGGCTGACATGTGGCATGTAGTTTCTTAATTCAAAAAATCTAGCAGGAATTCAATCACACAGTGAACACTTTAGGAATCCCATTCAAATTATCCATTGATTCTTCAGGAATTCAATGACACTTTAGGAATTCAAGAATGAATTTACCGGACTCATTTGAAAAACTAGCAGGAATCCAAATATTTATGGTTAAGAATTTAGGAATTGAAAGAATCCATAGTGAACACTTTAGGATAATCTAATTCAAATTCAGAATTCATTTTCTAAGACTATAGCGGGTACTTCTCGCAATCAATAAATTTACCGAACTTTAAGGAAATCGTATTTTGAAATATGAAAGAAGAAGAAAGCTAACGTCTTTTTTTTGTGAATGGCGTTGTTCTAAGAAGAAGATAAATATGTTAATGTTTTATATTGACCCGGCTGATATATGTGTCTTGTATATACCGGGGTCATTTGGAAAACTAGCAGGAATCTAAGCATTTCGCTAAGAATTGAAAAATTCGATGAAAATTAAGAATTAATTTTGAAAAACTAGCAGGAATCCAAGCATTTCGTTAAGAAATCAGGAATTCAAAGAATTCACAGTGAAATTCTTGAGAAATTAAAGAAATCCTATACAAATTACGAATACATTTTCTTAAAATCCAGTGATCCATGAAAGCTTCACGAATCCAAGAATATTTTCAGGAATCCAGTCAAGTTTAAAACTCTGCTAAAGAGTTTATTGAGAGAGAAGAAGAACGCTTACTTCTTTGTTGTATAAAGGGCGTTTTGCTATGAAGAAGATAAATAGAAATATATTGACATGACAATGACATGTTCTTAATCTACGGGAATAATTTGAAAAACTGACATAAATAAAAGCAATGCTTCTATGCCTCTTCTTATTCTTTAACGTAGTAGAAAGGAAAGAAGTGGAATTAAATATTGAAACTTTTCGACGATAGCTCATGATTGTCGTATGCGCCATTCATGGTTTGCATACATAGCAATAAAGACCATACGAAGCACCTTACTCTCAAATACCTTCAGTAGATTTTTCTCATAATGTCTTCCACTCAGCCCCATATATCAGAACAGGTATAATGTAGATGTTTAGTTTAGTGCTTCTCCGGATGAATCTCGAACTTAACACTCTACTTAGCCCAAGCAATGTTCGGTTAGCAAGCATGATTCTCCTTTTGATCTCTTGAGTGATGTCGTTTTGGGTGCTAACAGAACACCCAAGATACGTGAAATCCTTTACTGATTCAAACTTGTCAAATTGGTTTTCTCGATATTCACTCGGAGGCCCTTTGATGTAGATGCCTACTGATGTTGTTGTATCTTGTCTTCAGATCGAATACGTTTCTTGTGATGATGTCAATGTTATCTACATATGCCAAAGTTGGACGTACTTGGTTATTATGCTCCTGGATGCTCTGATGTTTAGCTCTTCGAAGAATGATATCCTGGTTTTCGTCTCTGCTAGGGTCATCTGACATAGTAGTATGAGTCTCTTAGGGATGCCCAGTTCCATCATTGCAGAGTATAGCTCATCTCTAATAATGCAGTCCTAAGCCTGTTTAAGATCGATAAAAAGGTGATGCGTTTCGATTTGAAATTCTCTTGTCTTTTCCAATATTTGTCGTAAAGTGAAGATCTGGATTTTTCGGGACAGAAACCGCATTGGTAATCTTCAATGATGGTGTTGAGATGTGGCTTCAGGCGCTCACATAGAATGAACGACAGGATCTTGTATGCCGAGTTAAGTACACTTATTCCACGATAGTCGTTGCAGTCCTTGTTATCGCCTTTCTTGTATATGGATGTTATGATATGCTTCACTTGCTTTTAGGAGCTCAGCTTGTATCCCATCAGATCCAGAACATTTTCAGCTTCGATCTGAGATCTCTGTGATTGAAGATAAACCCTTACTAATCGCATGGGATTTATGGTATATTGTTTGGTATTGTTTGATTAGTCTGCCAATCTGCCTGTCTGTTTGCTTCTTTAAAGCACTAGATTATTTCATCCACATCGAAATAACGAGGGTGGCGTCAGATATGATCCCCTAGTAAGCTATTCTTACGAAAAATTCCAACGTGAGCGCTAAGGTTCGAACTCAGAATAGTCAAAGAGGAAGGCGATAGCGCTACCACCTATACCAAACAATCTACGTACATTTTACAAATTTCGAAAAATTCAGCAGTGTCCACTTATAATCCAGGCAAAAGAATCTAAGACAAGAGAACAGATGAGTCGAGGCCAGGACATTTGTTTGAGTCTGATATATATCTTTGACAATCTTTGGCCATCACATGATCATAGGTCATACCGCTTAGATGCTTCTCGTCGTGGGAACAGTGTTGTTAGAACCGCTGACTTGATTTTTCTCAAGCTGGCCATACCTTACATCGGTAGCCAGCAGTTATCGAATATGTTCTTATACCACTGATGAAAACTGAGTTTGTCTTATCCCCCAAAATTAAAACAAAACCTTAAACAAATATCTCGAAGTGCAAAATATTGTGTAACATAAGTCGAATGGGTCACTCTCAGCTCTTTGTAGCAATCGTTTTATGGTCAATTCATTATGAAAACATCGACAATTTAAATTATGTTAAGATTATAGACTTAAGTTCGAATTGGTTCGCCGTAGTAAATCCACTTACGATCCAAAAATAAAACTCCTTTTGAAGCCAGGAGAAGGAAGAAGAGGAAGACAAAAATATATTCTATAAAGATGATAAAGACAGTGTCTTTGAGAGTGTATGGTATGAAGAGGTGAGGTGAGTGGGTTTATCTTAATGAAAACTATAACTTACTTAATTTTAGATTACTGGAAAGATCGCAATTCATCCTCTCCACTTGAAATGGAACGGTTGGTTCTATTCTATATATAGCCTCAGCTAAAGCATAACATTCAATTACAAACTCCTTTTTGACTTGGTACAACACACTCAACACAACCGAACAGAACAGCCAAAGACAGGTACAGAGGCTGTTCTGTTCTGTTCCATTCTGTTACTGCGCACCTGATAAATTGAGACCATAAAGTAATGCCCACTTAATAAATTATCATGTTGACCTCCATTTCTTTTCACTACTTCGACTCGACTCGACTGTTGGCTATTGTTCCATTGACGACTCTGTTTCTTCTGGTTGATGGTGATGTTGACTACGGGCAGGCATGCCATACGATTTATTGTCCAGGTCTTGATTTTTTGCGGCACAAGTGGCAATTATTGCATACACTCTAAATGAGATTTCTATTAAGATGTGTAACGCGTGAATTTGTTCTTTTCCTTTTTGCTTATAGGTATACTGTATTCTTGTGCCATGGCATAGGAAGCGAACCAGAGTCCATGCCATACCATGCCACAAGAAATTTTGATTAATTACGCGCTTTTATGGATTTCTCGTACGAAGCTGATCAAAGATGATTTTGCAAAAACCGATCAGGTTGGAGATTTTTCTTCCATTCTGTCTTAATTACTTACTGGATGGTGGTTGGTTGGTTTGGTATTGTGTGGGATTGGAGAAATAGGAAGTTTTGCTTTGAAGTTATTGAAAAATGTTTGGTTTTGTATTGTATGGTAAATTTAGGTTTCTAGATTAAGTTCGGTAAACGAAAGAAGACAAACCTCAAACGAGGACCCTGCAGTCCAGCTAGTAATCGAAGCGAAGATAATCACCACACCCTCTAAGCTATCATACCCTGTACAGGTCGGCTTTGACATTGCTCTCCTCTTCGTTGATATCCTGTATTGAGTTCTTGAAGAATATAAGTAATTTTTCAGGGCTTTGCTCATTCAGTTACTCTTAGCACTCCTCCTGGCAGCCTTCTGTCTGAGATAGTGCTGCCTTTTAGAAATTGTCTCTAATGCCCTTCTTTACGAGCCATAGATTGCTGACAGCCTTCATTCTGAAGATTTCGCTTATCCGGGTATTACTTATACATCTCTTCTCAGTCCATCTACAACTCATACCAATCCGCTCAGTCAGTGTCCGTCCAAAGCTTTGCTCATTTAGTCCTAGTAGCTCATTATCTCGAGCGGAGTCGAATATGAGGCAAAGTTCCTGGTAGCCTTCATTCTCTCAACTCATACCAATCCGCTCAGTCCGTGTATTACAGATGATCTCCCGTCTGATTGCTTCTCAGAATTCTTCAACAGCAGCATTAGATATAGTAACTATATCCTATGAAAAGAAAAGGGACCCGAGAGTCATAGGCCGACGGTCTGATACCGTCCAATCCTAGATGTCTCCCGGGTTTGACTTATCCGAATCTAACGTAGTAAATATACTTCATTTGACCATCAAACGTGACAAGAGATTGAGCAAGTAAGTCTTAATGTTAAAATCTAAAAGTGTTGTTCCTACTGGCATATAATACGTAATGAAGCACAGCATTGTGGTTATGCTTGCATCAGTTGATCGAAATTGAATAACTCAAAATTTTAAAAAGATAATCCGAATATATACCAAGGAAGTCTACTTCATTTCATCACCAATACCTGACAAATTCTTGTTCGTATTCACGTGAAATGACATAACGTACCACATAATTATTTATTTATGAGTAGTTGTAGGCTAAGTTGTAATAACCGCCAAGGCCTGATAACCCGTCATTAATTTCATCCATATATTCTGCAGAGATAGATTGAGCAACTCAACATTTTGAAATGGGAATAGACTCAAAAAACCGTCTGATCCTAGATGTATCCTAATATACCAATTAGGTCGATTTCATTTCATCAATACCTGACAAATTCATGTTAGTAGAGCATTAAGGATATATTCATGTGAATTGAAGTTTAATCAAAACGTGACAAACTCATTAATCTCAGTGATTGATTCATAAATTCTGCAGATCAAGTAAAAATAAGAATGGTCAAAGCTTAAAATACTGTTTTCCCACTGTTATTTATGTTAAGCTTAATTCGAATTAAGAGATTACGCAGATTTGTTCGAATAAACTTCATTTGACTATCAATACCTGACAAATTCTTGTTAGTAAGGGATTCAGGACACATTTATATGAAATGACATCCGTACTATGTAATTCCTAATACATGATGAAGAAAATCATTGTGGTTATTCTCACATACTCATCCCTTACGTATTTTTCATTTTAAATGATGTTCATATTTTCCTATGAGTACTTGGATTCTTAAGCCTACCTCCAAATAATCACAAAAAGCTTCCTTAGATCCTTATCAAATTAATGTCAACTCCAAATTCAAGTCGCATATCACAGAAAGATCCTTAAACTGTATGATCCTAGTTTTATCCGAATCTTTACCAAGGAAGTCTTCTTCATTTCACCATCAATACCTGACAAATTCTTGTTACTAGGAAATTTACTTATGCACGTGAAGTGACATCAGTAACACTTCATTAACCTGTCAAGACCTATAAACGCGTCATTAATTGGAGTTATTGATTCATGTATTCAGCAGACTATGACCAAAGTTTAAAATACTATTGTTCCTACTGATCTATCTGAATCTATAGGGAAGTCTACTTGATTTCACCATCAATACCTGACAAGTTCTTGTTAGTAGGGAATTCAGGACATATTCATGTGAAATGACTCCCGTAATGTAATTCTACATTTCGTCAAAACCTGATAATTTATATATTCTACAGAGAAAGTATGAAGATGTATGAGAAGGTAAAAAGATGTTCCTACTGACATTTATGTATAATATATGATGAAGCACAGCGTATCAGTTAAGCTTAAATAAAAATTAATAACGAACTCCGAGATTGCGCAGAGTTATCCGAATATGTCAAGTCTACTTCATTTCACCATCAATACCTGATATCAATTGGATATTCTTACATATTCATCCCTTTTTTATTTTTCATCTTAAATGATCTTCATACTTTCCTGAATTCTTAAACCTACCTCCATAAATAATTACAAAAACCCTCCAACCCAAATAAATGTCACCTGTAAATTCCATTCGCATATCAAAGCCTCTAAACCAGACAACATCTCCTATAAAGAATGAAAACCTCCAAGTCAACTTCACCATCCATTAGAGGAAAAATCTCATTGACTGACCAGAAGTAAAATATGTAAAAGGTAACTTGTTAATGGCTTACAACTCACCAAGCCGCTTGCGCTTGTACTTGTACTTCTACTCCTGTTCTTGTCTTATTATAGTAATTTTTATGAATCCATAAAAAGCTATATAAGATTATAAGAGTAGATGATGACGAGGTATTATAATCGAAATTATAATGATTAGCTTGCCATCCGTGGATGGCTTGTACAAAGCAGAGTGCTTCTTTTTATAGCTCCTTTTCATTCATCCGCATCCATGTGAACTTCTTTCGATTCGATTCTTCGCATGGGATAAAGATAAAGGAAAACATAAAAGAATGAAACGCAGAGTTGTAGGCTAAGTTGTAATTTATCCTTAAGGCGCCTTCATATTAAATACAGTTATTAATTGAAATCTCTTTGATTCACGTTCCAAACCTTTTTCATCTTAAATACAGTCTTTAAACATCACTTCTTGACACTAATGAGATAAACACTATTGTGTGATTCTCTGGCTCTACAATGTATGCTATTATAGAATTGCACCTCAACTCTAGGTTTTACCTACTACGATACCTACTAATTATTGAAAATTATGTGCAAATCATGTCTGTCGGCTAATGAAGATATTTGGTATCTGGAACTTTTACTTGCGGTGGAGCTTTGATGAATTTGTTCATTGAAGAAAAGTTACTTCGAATGCTAAAATGCACAACAAATTAAATAGGAGATTTCTTGTCTGGTATTGTTGCCATAAATATAAAGGAGAGTCTCGACAGCGAAAAAATAAAACAATTATTAGCTTCTGTTATTCTATCTGAACTTTTGAAACTACGGAGAACTTTATGAAGTTTCCTGTTCCAGTTCCTCTTCATAGAGGTTGATGTCCATCTTATAATAGTATACATTGCTCTGACGATGTGAGGATTCAGTATCTCAGAGATGTTGTGTTGAAGATTGGTAACAAAAAGAATGTCCGATTTTTTTGTGGATTTACGATATAAAAATAATTTGAACCAATACAAATAACTCGAAAGACTCTAACGATACCATAAAAATGAGACAATTCCTATTGGTTATTTAAACTTCTTAATTTTGATTGGCTAAAAATCACAACTAAACCGAACAAAGCCAGATAATGCTCTTGATTACATGTAGGCTTTTACTTGTCTTAATTTTAGTTTTTAGCTTTATAAATGTTACATACTATCGTTCTTTAATCCTTAGATGGACAGACGAACGAAAAAGCGTTATAAATCAAAAGAGCATTTAGAAAAAGTTTGGAAATAAGCATTGAAAAATTTGAAATGCATTTTAGAAATAGAATATCTAAAACACATATTATAAATTATGAACTACACTCATTTAAATATTAAGCATACACATTATTTTAAGCCATACATTGAGTAGGCTTCATATTTGAGTGTGGATTACGAACAACAATTAAAATATGTAAATTTTTAGAAGCAAAATGTGTGCAGCACAAACAAATAAAATATGTGACACACTCAAAACAATGTGTATTTACTATTCCTTGATGTTTCGTTTAATTTGTGAAGTAATATTTTTTAAAAATTAATATTAGTGAAGTAATATTTTTTAAAAATTAATATTACTTCTGAAAAATATTATAATTTCATTGGATTCATAAATATAAATGTGCAATGCTTTTCTTCTGTTTTTTGACTAGAGTTCGTGACTTAAATCTCATTCGTTTCGCAGCTTGAGGACTTTAATTCTACACATTTTGATTTGGTAGAATGGAAAACTAGAAATTATACAAATATTTTAAATTCAAATTAGTTCTCTTCTTCTAAATTACAAAAAATATATTAATAATAGAATAATGAGTTTTGAAATTATAATTTTAGAAAGAAATTTAAAAAACTCATTTGATTTCAAAGAGGGGCGCCACCATCTATAGAATCTGTACCTATGGACACCATGACCTTTGTGATTAAGTTATTAGTAATTCTTAAACTAAAATATTAAATATATATAAAATTATTTTTTTAAAAATGACTAAAGTATGTGGTTTCCTGGCAATGATATATGTCTTCCCTTAACCAGAAGAGGGGCGTCACATCTATAGAATCTTTACTTATTGGACATCTTGTATATTTGATTGAGTTAGTCTATCTTGAGAATGATTAAAATATTAAATATATA
>JXPG01038024.1:0-11897 GCA_001015175.1 Megaselia abdita | reverse complement strand
TAACTCTTCTAATTGCACTATTCTAGATAATATTGTAACTCCTTGAGCGTCCCAAAGAATGATTTTAAGATGTTGTTTATGGTACGACATTGNTTTCATAACCATTTTATGATATTTTTTTTGAAATGTCTCATTAAGGAGACAGATATCTGCATGTTTTCTTTCTAATAACTCTTCTAATTGCACTATTCTAGATAATATTGTAACTCCTTGAGCGTCCCAAAGAATGATTTTAAGATGTTGTTTATGGTACGACATTGCTTTCATTTGTTCAAATCTTGTTTTACATTTACGAAGGATTACAACNTACGAAGGCTCACGACGGCTGTCATGAATATGTCTAGGAGCTCATCCATTGAGAATAGACCCACGTCGTCTTCAGGCTCTGGCTGAAAGTGTGTTTGAGCAAATCAAACAGATTTAACTTGATCCCCATAANGCATATGATACACTCGGAGCAGGTGAAATATTATGCTGGATTTCTTTGAAAATTCCAATTATCACTACGGGCTTGAGCTGGAAAGCGTGTATTTTTAAGGTTGAATTCTTCATATGTACGTTGTCTAGCTTTCATTAGAGGCTTTCTGACAGCATCGCTACGAATTTTGAGATAATCGTACCCGCACGGACAAGCTGGATCATTCGCACGGTGATTTGTAGCTGTAATGAGATTTCTAGAAACGCAATTGAAGCATTGTAACGTTTTTTGTTCCTTGCTTCCTTTCAATGGATATCCTGACGTTACATGTGCGGAGCTTGCAAGCAATTGCCCGTTTAGAGTTTTCTCCTCCATGCCCAAACATCAGGCATCGATAACAAGAATAGGTGAATTAGAATATTGCGGTCGATGGGGCTTCCATGAGACCGTTGTACGGTTCAATCTATCAATTTTAGACAGTTGCTTTAGAGTCATTCCAGATCTCGATAAATAATTATGCTAATCGATTGGTTTTTACTGTTTTGTATCCGCTAAATCGACAAATATGGTCGGACACATGTAATGCAAAGTGAGGATAAATACTTGGGTTCAAATCTCATCTAAAGCAAGTTTTTAGAAATGCGATGTAGAATTAACACAAGGAAAAATTCAAGAAGAACATAATTATGTAAACAATTTAAAGATTATTTGGTTGTTGTTTATTGTTTAATTGTAAATGTTTGTAAGATCAACTAAATTTTTAGTTAATTATACCAAACAATTAGTTAACATTGTAGTTAATATTAACAACATATGAGTGAATTGTGTGACTAAAATATTAGTTAAATGAAATGCTAAACTAAATAATCACATCTGTAAAATAATTTTTAACTCACGTATACTATCTAGAATAAGAACCAGCATTTTAGTTTGGAGTATAGGCCCTGAAGGTAATAAAAGACAAATTCAGGTATTGATGAACCGAGCAATAAAAGCCTTATATCGACTAGATTGGTATACTTCACTGTAAACTATTATTGATGAATTTGATTTCTTCAGTCTTGAAGAAGTAATAATTATTGAGTCAATACTTTTATAAATTAATATATTTATTTTTATGTTTATTGCCTGTACTCAGTTTAAATTTTTAATAAACTAAAACCCTTCATAAAAAAAAACTTGGAATTTGTATTTGATTATATGGTATTTCAAAGACACTGAGAAACAGAAAGACAGACATCGAAATAGAAACCATCATCATATGTATACCCATAAATTATCGACAAAACACCATTACAAAAAATATTGTCGCATTATAAAATGTCAATTTCACGCTCTGTGAATAAACTCAGGTAGCAAATCTGATGATCGACGACTACAACAAAGACTTATCACAGAACATAGAATACAAAGTCCTTTTTAATAAATAATTTCCCAATCAAAAGAAAAGGAAAACTACAAAAGATCACTGACAAAAGGACATAGAAAGTATAAAGGCAATAAAATTCCTTATTCGATCGCGTCCTTTGATAAATTACATTATCGAAACGTCACAACAGAATTAAAGGAATTAGAATTCCATAGCGATCGCACATAAGACAGAAAGACATCTGTTTGAAATTAAATATATGAAATAGCTGGAGGACCTCGGAAATTTAAGCACCGGCGCTCCTTTATGGAGAAATGATGAGCAATAACGATCTAACCACCCTTCTCCAGAACAGTTCGCTTCGCTCTACCTCAACAACATATTTATAAGGAGTTTCATATTTCACTGAGCAATAATAGAAAGGAATAAGTACAAAGTGAAATTATGAGGAAAGGTTGGATGTGGGTGTTTCCCGAGCTATAAAATTTTGAAATTTTGAAAATTTCATGGAAAAGAAAGGTAGGTAGGTAATATTTTGTTTCAGGACTCTAAATTAAATTTGAGGAGAGAAATAGGAAACAGGTGAGTGATTGGGGTGGAACTTCATTTCATTACAGGTTATAAAAATACTGTAGATTTGTAAAAGTAGATAAGGATTTTATTGGTTTATGAGGATGTTCGATATTTAGTGCAAGGCTTTTGTTTTAAGTTACCGTGCGCATTCTTAATTGATGTATATACTATTACTTACTTTACTTTTCCGATTCCGATCCTAACTGGGGAATCCAAACCTATCGACTACCGCTCTCCACATCTTTCGGTTTGTGCCGGTAGCTATGACAAGCCATCTTATCCTAACGAGAACACTTCATCGGATCGGACTTTTATTACTATTACCATAGACACATTTTCAATGCAAGAAATGCAAACTTTCAGAATCTGATGTTTTCCACTTCAGCCAAAGTACCCTGTTAGTAACATTGAGAAAGCTCTTTGAAACTTGTTCTTGCTTTGGTAGGGTGTTTCATTTCAGTGGAAAATATCAGACTCCGAATGTATTATTTGTCTATGATATTAAAACCACTAGAGTCGAAGTCGACTTCGCAACAATCTAGAAAACTATACATTCACTCTGAAGACGATTAAAGTGACAATTCGAAAAGTGAATTTAAAGTTATTCAAACTCCAACTGATAAGTCGGTGAATAAAACCCAGCTACCGACCTCCGATATTGCAATAGATATGCTGGTGCCGCTAATTATTGTATTAGCATTAGGAGCTACATCAGTTCAAGCTAGCGATGAAGAACTAATAAACAATTTCGAACAGGAAGAACGAATCAACATCACTGAAAAAGTGAAAGATAGTGAACATGAGGACCGAAATAATAACGAAGGCCGAATTGTAGGGGGCACTAGAGCTACTAGAGGGCAGTTTCCCTATTTCGCTGGCATATTTACGATTAGTTCTGCAAACAATGATGAAAGTAATTGCGGTGGATCGCTGATTTCCAGTGAATGGGTCCTCACAGCAGCTCACTGCGTTTACAGAAAGGTAAGAGCTGAGATCTACTTTGGAACCGTCAATTTTGGTCTACCACCAGCTCAACAACCAGCAGGTACTATTATTCGTCGTGTAAACAGTGCCAACAACTTTAAACCCCATCCGAATTACAGACCCCTTCCGAATGTGTTCAATGATATTGGCTTGATTAAATTGAACACCAAAGTAACCAACAATCAATACGTGTTTCCTTTGAGGATTGCTATAAATTCGGCCGCCACATATGTTGGACAAAGATCGTTTTTAGCTGGGTTTGGAAGCATTTCGGATACACAGACCACTAAATTATTGTACTTTACAAATATGCCAGTTGTAAGTAACCAGGTTTGCTTCAATGTCTATGGTCCGAGTTATATTCGGAAGGACCAATTGTGTACGGATACTAGGGGACCTCATTCTCCTTGTTATGGTGATTCTGGAGGACCACTTACGCTTTCCAATAATCTTCAGATAGGAATCGTTTCTTTTGGTGATACAAAATCTTGCTCAGCAGGAACTCCAACAGTGTTTACAAGGATCAACAACTTCAAAGGCTTTATTCAAGGAACAACTGGATTAGCTTTCAATTAGGTTTACACTGAGGGTATTGACAATTCAATTAAATGGTGGTGGGAATTTTTCTTCTAAATACAGTTAAAATTTTTAAAAATGTAGAAATGGTAAATAAAAATGTCTCCTTTAGATTTTGTTTGGTTTTATTGAAGCGGCTAAAGGTTCAGCCATGGATAGGAGGTTTATTAAGAGTAAGTTTATTCAATGATGATTGCTGAAATTTACTCAAATAATCTTTCAACTGCTTGAAGGGAAAGATTTAGCTATACCCAACAATCAATAAGAATATTCAAACCTATAGACACATTTTTTGCTTAGATTCACCTAAAATCTAAATTAGATTTCGTTTCGTTTTAATCAAGCAATAAAAAGACCGGCCATAGTGAAGGAAAAAGAGGCCAAACGCTACAAAGAGTAATTTTATTCAATTATTTTTGCTGAAATGTACTCAAATTATCTTTCAACTGTCTTTAAGAGAAAGAATTACCCATACCTTATAGTAAATAAGTATATTCAAATCGGTAGACATAGTTTTAGTCGATATTCGCAGCAAAAAGACCGGCCATAGTCACGAAAGAGTGGCCAAACGTTACTACGAGTAAGTTTTTTCAATGATGTTTGTTGTTTGCTGAAATGTACTCCACCTTTCAAATGTCATTAATAGAAAAATGAACCAATACCTGACAATCAATAAGAATATTCAATTTTTAGTTTGCATTCCATTTATTGCTCGAAAATAATACAATACGTTAACCCATCACTGAAAATTAATGCCAGTTGTCTGTTGAATAAATCCTTTATGAGGATTAATCCTTTGATAACCCTCGGGTTGTCCTCTCTGGCAACTGTCAGGTCCGAAGGATATAATTCCAATGACTCCATAATTGTTGAGTAAAACAGGACCTCCAGAATCACCACGACAAGCAGACTGAGGACGGTTGTTAGGTCCTCTTGCACATAACATGGAATTGTCAATAAGTCCAGGACGATAGAAGTTGTAGCAAACATTTAAATTCACGATTTCCGTATAAGTGTAATACAATCTGTTGGTATTGGTATTGTCGCTTGTTTTTCCATATCCACTGACCACTACATTTTGTCCAACATAAGAATTACCATTGCTAACAGCTATATAAACCGCCTGGATTGTTCCACTAAACTGAACTCGAGGAATCCTAATCAAGGAGATGTCGAATTTACTGGAGCCTTGTCGGTAATTTGGGTGAGTCCGGATATAATTTGCCCAAACTCTTACTGATCCTGGTGGACGTTGTGTTATGTCGACAGTTCCTAAAATTACTTCAGCCCTAGAAATGCCGTAGGTGCAATGCGCAGCCGACATAATCCATTCATTTGAGATCAATGTCCCGCCACATATTGATCCTTGGTTGCTTGGAGTGTACAAATAAAGTCCGGCTTGGTATGGAATTTGTCCTGGTTGAGCAAGGACTCCACCCACAATGCGATCGTCATCATAGAACTTGTCGACTGAAGTTGCGTTTATGTTTTCCATATCAATAAAGGTTAAGGGTTTGTTAAATGATGACAAATCATCACCGAATATCGGTGACAAAGCACACAAAATGAAAAACAACTTCATACTTGATTTAATTGCTGGTAACTTTTTTTCTTTTATATTGTTTTAATTATCTTCTTTTTCATTAATTTTAATTTAGACGGCAGTAAATTGAATTCGTAAATTACTGCCTGTCTTTGTCAAGATAAGCCTATGAAAAGCGTTATAAAAGGGTGGCAGACCTTGATTCAAATTATTTCTATAATGGAATTGATTCCTATATTTTTCTTCATTTCTTTGACTTTGGAAGAAAAGCTCATAGAGGCCGGCCGAATTTTTGAGCATGAGATAAATTCTGGTGATCCAGATCGTATTTCAGAAAATTTGGTAATTGAACAAGAAATTCCCCACTATGGGAACTCAGAAGGCCGAATTGTGAATGGAAATCGGGCAAGTCGAGGGCAGTTTCCATATCAAGCCGGGTTATCGATCAAGGACAATCAGAACAGGTATTTTAAATGCGGTGGATCACTTATATCGAGGCTTTGGATTCTTACTGCAGCTCATTGTACTTATGGGTGAGTATTTTAGATTGTTTCTATTAATCTATTCCGATTAAGAAATGTATGACTCGTACCGAATATAAAAATATGATTTAAACCAATCAAATCGTTTATTTTTATCCGTTTTGATTGGTTGATTTTAGAAAGAAAAATGGATCGATTTTTAATTGATTTATAAATGTTTATCCAAATTTATAGGAGAATCGAAGCCACGGTATATTTAGGCAGAACGGATCTAAGAGAAAACCAGCCCGGCTCAAAGGTTTTGGTATCACGAGACCTACGAAACCATCCAAATTACAATTCAAATACTTTAGCAAATGATATTGCTTTAATAAAATTGCCGTCATCTGTGACTTTCAATCAATACATCAACAAAGTTCGCCTACCCATGCAAGCTAATTCTTATGTAGGACAAACAGCCTTTGCAAGTGGCTATGGAAAGACCAGTGATACCACAAGCACTGACTATCTTATGTTTATTACGGAGCGTGTTATATCCAACGAGCAATGTTCGAGAACTTTTTCTATTCGAAGCTCCAATATTTGTGCCCAAGGTCGACAAGGTAATACGCCACAAGCGATTTGTAATGGGGATTCCGGAGGACCATTAGCAATTTCAAATGTTGGCCAAATTGGGTTGGTGTCATTCAGTATTGAAAGTTGTGAGAAAGGGGCACCTGATGTCTACACTAGAATTAGTAGCTACAAAAGCTTCTTGGAATCTCAAACTGGATTAACTTTCAATTAAATTTTAATGTGGTCTTGGGTTATTTTGTTTGAATTCGAAATATCGGTGATTTGGAATCTTTGATTTTTGTTCGGTTTTTAAGGTCCTCGTTGGTGTTCGTTACTCTCATGAATGAGTTATTTCGTATTGAAGAAAGTGGTGACAAAGACGAGTGATGTGGTCAGAGCATAGATTCTGACCGAAGCGGACATCTTTAGGACTGGTAAGAAAGTTTTAACTTTTTGCCCTAGTCGATTCTTGTTCTGTTCTGATTTGCTGAGATTTTTAGCCAATTAAAATGAATTATTTCGAATAGACCAATAAGAAGTGTATTTATTTTTTGTTTCTGGTTTAGTATATAAATGACGCCTTTCAAAATGAGCAATTGAGGAGGACAAAATGAGGAATTGAGCAATTGAGGAGGAAAAGCCACAATTTTAAATGTTTACAAGTTGGTAAAAGAGTAATTGAGGAGATATTAAGTAATGTTTGCTTCCTATGTGTTTACCAGCTGCTTTTCTACATCAGTGTTGTTAGTTTTCCCTCTTCCTCTGTGAGGGCAGTGATGAGCTGCCTGATATTTTAACGAGTGTATTAGAAGTACCCTTTTATTTCATCAGCATCAAAACGACGAGGGTGGAGGATCGAACTCAGAATCGTCAGACTGGAAAGCGAGAGTTCTAGTACCTACACCAACCAACTACCTTCCTTATTCAACTAAAGATTTACAAAGAATCATCAGTTTTTTATTTTATTTGGAACTGTACATTCAATGTTAATGAGGGCTTAGTGATCTTATATAGATCTTAATTGCCATAAGGAATATCAGTGTAAAACTAAAATTATAGAAGGAATTTTGAAAGAGTCTGAGAGTTGGTAAGATACTTCCGCTTCGAAATAAGAGAAAACCCAAGTTATGTGGGAGAAACTCAGTTCAGTACTTACAAATGTCCGAAAGATACCCACCTAAAAAAATCAATGTTAGCGGCTATGAAAACACGTTCAGCAATGTCGATGAATTATAGCCACATCTCAAAATTTATAAAACATATCTATTTATCCACTAAAGTAGGAAATGTACCTATGTATGTATCATATGAGATTTAGTTAGTGTACTCCCAATCTGACGATACTGAGTTCGATCTTCAGTGCACACGATAACCTTTTTAATAAGAAATTTTCTTTCGTGTGAGTCGGAGATATTACCTGACGCGTACCTTCGTCTTTTTTTATGTTGATGAAATAAAACACTCGTTGAAATAACAGACAGCTCATAATATAAGAAACTAAGGTTTTTGAAATCAAAGATGGCATTAAATTACAGTTACAATTAATTGCAGCTTTCTATTTTCTCCTATTTTCCATGCTGAATTTAGTAGACTCGAAATATAAGAGTCAGCTCTTGCCATCCCCTCTATCAATTCTGAGTTCGAGTCTCAGTAGACACTAAATTTTTTTTAAAAATAATATCCTCTTTTCCGAAGATACTAAACATCTCAACATTCAACTAATGAAATAAATTGTAAATAATATTGACATATTGTTGTGAGGAGTGTCTAGATCTTAATGTCACACGCAAGAAACCCAATATTCATAAACAGTAGACGATCCAAGTCCCACCATAGTGGCAAAAAAGTAAAAATAATAACAATTTAAATTTCCCATTAAATTGAAATTGAACGCCCAACTGCAAGGCTGCCATACCGCAGCCGTAGCCACATCCACCACCATGACGTAAAAGATTTTCCAATTTATCCGCATCTAAATTGTTTAGTTATAATTCATATTTTATGGGGAACAAAAAAGTCAGCCAGATCTATCTTTTATGCGATAGCGATGCGAAGCTAACAAAATGTAATGAAAATGAAAACTAATAAAAACTTGTACGTCTGGCTCGGTCTTCTATGTATTGTGTCTTGACTTGAATGTTCTGCTCTGCTTGGATTCCTTGTTCGGTTCGCACTGACTCGCTGGTTAGGCTAGGTTAGTTGGTTGTGAGTCTGAGTAGTATTCAATGTCGTCGCGATCAACGCTTCACCTTCATTTAAATTATGAAATGGTTGATTCAATGTCTGCAAAAATAGCAACAAGAAAGGAAAATCATTAACATGAAAAATGTTTTATAATTGGAGGTGATATTTACGATCACAACGACACGATATGAAAATTGTTTTTAATATGGTGACAATGTTATTCTTGCGGGCTGGTTTAAATGAGTGACTGACTGGCGCAACGCAATCACTTTGGACTTTTTTTTATTTTTTGTTGATTTTAAGAGGATTGCACTGCCAGGATTTTATTCTTTGGATTTGGTAACAAATATCGACTTTACTTATTTTAACTTCAAGTCTAGCCGATACCGTTTTCTGATAAAACCATCATTGATCAGTTGTTAACATACATGTCATCCATGGTCTAATATAAGCCACATTTAAAAATCGTCAGACATAGCAAACTCTGCTTATATTTGCGTTCAGTAGTCTCGAATTATTTTTAAAAATATAAGACCAAAATTAGACAAAGAACAACTTAGGGCTTAGTATATAATAACTTTCCAATAAATAAGGTAACGCTGAATATATCAATTTTAGTTTGGTACTCAGAAACCGCCTCGACTATACTAATCATTCCCTAAATATCACTTAAGACATCATAATTTATCCACTTAGTAATCATAGTTTTTTATAATAATCACTTAGTTCTTCCAAATGCCTTAAGTAAACGTCTAATAACTCTCCAAGAAATAAGGTAACGCTGAATATATCAATTTGAGTTTGCTACTTTGAACCCATCGGAAATATACTAAACATTGCTTAAATATCACATAATTATTTATCCTCATTATGCATAAAAGTGAAGACGAAATTCCTCCAAGTGCATTAAGTACAATCAATGCGTATAAAGTTTATCTTTGATCTTCCGGTTTTTGATTAGTTTTGTCGGATTACATTGGCAGAATTATGTGATTTGTGTACTGATGATGACGGTTATGATGAAAATGATATGTCGCTGTCTTTAGCGACGTGGACATGGTCGATCTCCTCTCGTGGACGTCTACTTAAGGAGATGTATGTGAAAATATAAATTAATTAACGTGGGATTTGAAAAGCCAGCCAGTTGAGTTGATGGGTGCCTGCTTTTGAATGCAAGTAAGAAGGACGTATTAAATTACCATTACATTAACTATTGTTAAGTTATTGCTTTAAAGTGGAGCAAAAAGATAAAACTTCCTATTTAAACTGGGTGGCATGACAGCTACAGGTGCTGTGAGCTATGAATGTTTTATTAATTATATCGTTTTCAGTTGTTGTAGTCTCGGCTCATTTTAATGATACTGTTGAAGGAGGCGGGAAAATTGTTGGAGGACAAAGAGCCAGGCCAGGACAATTTCCTTATCAAGTGGGCTTGATCATGCAAAAACCAGACAGTTCTCGGTCCAGATGTGGTGGTTCTTTGATAGCAGAGCAGTGGGTCCTCACAGCTGCTCATTGTACTATTGGGTAATTTTACTTTTCTTTATCTCTGTCTCTTTTAAAGACTGTAATTCCAACCTGGAATTTTAATTTTAATTGTATGAAAAAGTTGACTTTTCATTATTTTGTCTTTATTCTCAGTCGCAATAGAGCTCAAGCCTTGTTTGACAGTGTTAACTTTAGGCAACCGCAACAATCACAAATCATACCTCAGTCAGGCTTAAGGACTCATCCACAGTACAATACGGAGACTAAAGCTAATGATATTGCCCTTATTCGCCTTCCGATGTCAGTTCAGCTCAACAATAGGGTCGGTTTAGTGACACTTGCGATCAATGATGGTAGTTCGTATGTTAATAGTATTACAACGGCTAGTGGATTTGGAAAAACTGGGGACAATTCTCGAACTGATGACCTGATGTATGTCAACTTGAGGATAATTGGTAATAATGAATGTGCTTCGTATTTCAGACCTGGTCGAGTTGATGGCACTAGAATTTGCACTGGATCAGGAACACCACAAAACCCAATGCAAACTTGTCAAGGGGACTCGGGTGGTCCTTTGGTACTGAGTAGTAATAAAATGCAAATTGGTCTTACTTCTTTTGGTGCTACCAGTTGTGAAAAAGGAACACCAGCTGTTTTCACTAGAATAAATTCGCACAAGCGTTTTATTGAGAGGACGACAGGATTGAATTTTTGAATAACTTATTCAAATAAAGTTAAACATTACAAAAAACAGCGTATTAAATAATGTATAGACAAAACGTTTTCAAAAATGTAGAAAAACACTCTTTCAAAGCCGCTAGGCTCAAAATGTAAAAACATGAAAAAAATATCTTTAAGAAAACCCGATTTTCAGAATATATCCAAATCAAACAATCATAAAAAACCGTGGTTTTAAAAAAAAAAACTTGACTTGACTCAGAATATATCCAAATCAAACAATCATAAAAAACCGTGGTTTTAAAAAAAAACTTGACTTGACTCAGAATATATAAAAAAAGAACACTCATTAAAAAATGTAATTTAAGAATAAAATAAAATAAAAAATTTAGAAGACCGTGAGTTTCAGAATATATCCAAATAAAACACTCATTAAAAAAAATAATTTTAAAAATTAAAAAAAAAAAACTCAATTTAGGAAACCTTAAGTTAAAATTTATTCAAATAAAAGACTCATCAAAAGCAGAGAGTCTAAAAATATATCTGAAAAAAGCCTATTCCAAAAAACAGTTTCAAAATGTGTCTTAAATATATCTTCAAGAAACACCGAGTTTCAGAATATATCCAATAAGACACTAATTAAAGGCAGAGAGTTTAAAAATATACCTGAAAAAAGCCTCTTCAAAAAACCCAATTTTCAGAATATATCCGAATAAAACACTCATTAAAAGCAAAGAGTTTCAAAATATATCTCAGAAATATATCTTCAAGAAACCCCGGTTTTCAAAATATATCCAAACAAAACACTCGTCGAAATCCGAGAGCTGCAAAATGTCTCCTCTATCTACAAAATGTAGAAAGTTTCAAAATGTATCTGAAATAAATATCTTTAAAAACCCGTGAGTTTCAGAATATATCCAATTAAAATACTCATTAAAAGCAAAGAGTTTCAAAATGTATCTCAAACAAAAATTTAAGTTTCAGAATATATCCAATAAGACAGAGAGCTTAAAAATAAATCTGAAATAAACTCCCATTAAAAAAAAC
>JXPG01037995.1:485-12574 GCA_001015175.1 Megaselia abdita | reverse complement strand
CCTATAGTGCCGTCGAAGACTTTCTCACTACCGATCTGAGCATTTAGATCTCCCAACACAAGCTTTGTGTTAGGTTAGTTAAGGCAGCTCTCATATCCTCCCTATCAAGCTGGCCATAGAACGCGTCTTTTAGGTCTGGGTCTTTTTCGACTTCCGTAGGGGAATACACACAGATAAGACTATAGTTGTTGAAAGTGCCCTTTATTCTGATGGTACATATACGGTCGTTCACAGGTTTAAAGTCTATGACCTTTTCCCTCATCCCTCCTCGTACTTCAAATCCACATCCGAAAAGTCCTGTCTTATCCGCACAGCTGTAGTAAAGATAAAGCTGCTCTTTTTGTCCTTATTCAGGCCGCTACATTCCCATCTTATCTCTTGGATAGCTGTTATATCCATCTTATACCTATTCAGCTCAGATGTTACAGCCTCAAGCTTGCCAGGCTGTAGCTGTGTTCTTACGTTCCAGGCTCCGATGTTAAGATCCTTCTCAAGTCGTTTCCTATTCGATTTCCGTTTTTGGGGGCCATGATCCGAGGACTTACTCTCATGGCAATAAGAGTTTCCTTTTTTAGCTTTCATCATTTGTTTTTGGTGTTGGGATTGGATGGTGAGTCCAACGCCAATCAATTTACTTACCATTTCCATATTTCAGTAAAAATATTAAAAACAAATTTCTACAACATTTCCTTGTTTATTTCAAAAAAATAGAACACTAAACTAAAATGAAGATCATCGCCTTCCATTTTTAACGACGACATTGTGAATTTGTAGAACAGCTCGGTAGTCATTGTATGACAACTGTCCCCTGTCGGCCTTTTCCTGAATACTGGACAATTTCGACAAGAACTCGCCGTTTCTTGCGGACTGTCCAACTGAAAAGCACTCGTTCAAAAACCTTTTACATTCCTGCGACCACATTGGTGATGGATCTCTTACATTCCGAGAATTCGGCCTTCTTGGATTTTGATTATTCTGAGTTTGGTTAAACCTTTGATTTTGATTGAATTGTCCTTGATTAAATCGTTGTTGGTTTTGAGGACTCGTTCCTTGATTAAATCGTTGTTGGTTTTGAGGGCCTTGGCCGAAACGTTGATTTTGGGGACTCTGCTTTTGATTTAACCTTTGTTGATTAGAGGGACTTGGTCTCTCATTAAAACGTGGGTTTGGCTTCTGAGTCACCTTCGCCGGATGTGAAAAGCTGTTGGACCTTTGAGGTTTCTTTTGATTACAATTATCGTAGGAAGATAAAGCGTCCATCGATTGTCTGTTGAAGAGTTTCGCTTCTTTCTTGACCACATTCGCAATCACAAGATTGTTTTCCACCGGCGGGACATCGGGTACAATTGGTTGCGATGGTGTTGGAGGTTGTTGTACAGGAGGTTTGTCCAACTTCTCCTTTTGTTCGTTTGAAAACGAAACATCTATAGCATTTCTTCCCATTAAAAGCGGATCAAATTTGATTTTTTGAAGCTCATTATTGCTTTTCTTGCTATTGTATTTGTCCAAGAGTTCTCGGTAGTTTTCGTGCGGTTCTGAAGAGAAAATGTACTTCCAATTCTCGTGAATATCTTCTCTCATTTTGTGTGTGACAACCTCAATTTGGTTGAATTCATTCACCAAAACTTTCAAATGACCGAGAAGACTTTGTAACTGCGTGTTTCCATCTCTAAGCCCAGCTTGTCCCATGAAAATCATATTTAATGAACGACGAATTTTCTCGGCTGATTTAAAGCTCTTGAACGAATCTGTGCTTTCGCAGATCTCTAAACGGTTGAAAAGTTCGTTTGCGTTACCAATGTGCTTCGAAAGTTGTTCAAGACTGTCTCTAATGAATCTCACAAGTGAAACCTGGAATTAGGAATGATATTTTTATTTATTATGGATGTTATTTTTTTTTTTTTTTATATTTTATATTATATTTGCAATAAATTTAAAACATTTTTATTTTAATATGTTTTTTTTGTTTTTTTTTTTAATTTTGAGTGATTTAACTTTTTTTTTTTAATAAAATTAATTGCTAAACGTAAAAGAAATATATATTTTCCAGTAAAAAAACAACTTTGAAACTTGTTTAAGATTCCAATTTTAATACTTATTAAGAATTATAATCTTGAACATAAATTGTTTGTGAATATTTGAATTAAAAACTCGAAAAGGAACCAGAACTTTGTTCCAAAAATTAAGGAAAAGATTAATATTTATTTTTTAAATTCAATTTTTTTAATACGGTTTTAAATTTAGTTTTCAAATCTGTTCTTAATTTTAAAACTGTATTTTTTAATTGCAATTTTAAACAAACAATTTTTTCTTTTAAATACACATTTTTAGAAAATATGAACTAAATATTTTGTATNTTTTTTTTATATTTTATATTATATTTGCAATAAATTTAAAACATTTTTATTTTAATATGTTTTTTTTGTTTTTTTTTTTAATTTTGAGTGATTTAACTTTTTTTTTTTAATAAAATTAATTGCTAAACGTAAAAGAAATATATATTTTCCAGTAAAAAAACAACTTTGAAACTTGTTTAAGATTCCAATTTTAATACTTATTAAGAATTATAATCTTGAACATAAACTGTTTGTGAATATTTGAATTAAAAACTCGAAAAGGAACCAGAACTTTGTTCCAAAAATTAAGGAAAAGATTAATATTTATTTTTTAAATTCAATTTTTTTAATACGGTTTTAAATTTAGTCTTCAAATCTTTTTTTAATTTTAAAACTGTATTTTTTAATTACAATTTTAAACAAACAATTTTTTTTATACACATTTTTAGAAAATATGAACTAAATAATTTTTATAATTGTTTAAGATTCCAATTTTAATACTTATTAAGAATTATAATCTTGAACATAAATTGTTTGTGAATATTTGAATTAAAAACTCGAAAAGGAACCAGAACTTTGTTCCAAAAATTAAGGAAAAGATTAATATTTACTTTTTAAATTCAAAATATCTTGATTTATTAAACAAATTAACACAAATGTTAACCGCTGTTAAATTTTTGAGATTTAGATTTTTTTTTTCTAAACCAAAAAAAATAATTAAATTAACATATTTTTATAGAAGAATTTCTAATTATTATTATTTATTATTATTTTAATTTTTTTCCAAAATTTTAAAATGTTGGATTTTTTTACAGAAATGTCTTAATTTACTTAAATAAAACACTTCGTTTTCGATTAAAAAGTCAATTTCATGAAAATTGTATTTTTGACTGAACAAAATGACAGTGGTACCCTTTTAATTGTTTTCAAAAATATGAACAATTTAAAAAATTGGATTTTTTTTAAAGAAAAATCTTAATTTACTTAAATAAAACACTTTCATAGACGAAAAGTCTGATTAAAAAAGTAATTTCAAAATTGTTTTTTCGATTCAATAAATTGACAATATTTTTTTTTCAAAAATACTTTTTTTTTTTTTAAATTGTAAAGTTTTAAAAATATTGGATTTTTTTACCGAATTATATTAATTTACTTAAATAAAACACTTCGTAGAAGAAAAGTCTGATTGAAAAAGCAATTTCACAAAAATTGTATTTTCGACCAAAAAATTTGGCAGTGGACATTGCATTTTTTTCAAAAATATTAAAATTTTAAAATATTGGATTTTTTATTGAAATATCTTAATTCACTTAAATAAAATAATTCGAAGAAGAAAAGTCCGATAAAAAAGCAATTTCAGGAAAATTGTATTTTCGTCAAAAAATTTGACAGTTTTTTCAAAAATGTCAAATTATCGATTTTTTTACAGAAATGTCTTAATTTACCTGAATAAAACACTTCGTAGAAGAAAAGTCGGATTAAAAAAGCAATTTCTTACATGTATTTAAATTAACATTTTGCAATAAAAATTTAAATAAAACCAATTACAAAATTATTTTACAATTTTTATTTAAAGTTTTAATAAATAAATTCGTAAAATATTTTTTTATTTGATTTTATTTAAATTTTGATTAATTAATATTAAAAAATATTACATTTTAAAAAGCAAAAAATATTGTTTAAAATAATACATTTTAACATAATATATTTTTCGAATAAAGTTTCTAAATTTTTAAGACGAACAATTAGTTTTTTAAAATTTTAAATCTTATAAAATCTAAGAAATTTTAATTTTTTTTATTGTTTTAAATTATAAAATTCTTACAAAATGTGTCTGATTTAAAATAATTTCCGATATTTAGATTAAAAATAATAAAATCATTTTTTTAACAAAATATCGATTTACAAATGCTAAGAAAAGTTTTAAATTTTATAAAAGTGTTTAAATATTTTCCACTAATTTTAAAAATACAAAAAAATAAAAGAATACTCACAGTCTTCTTGGGCATCTGAGTACTGTTGTGGTAGACAGCTCTGTTGGACTTCGTCGAGATATTTTTAAATTCCACTAAAAGTTCCGTGTGAAAGTCGTCTTGGTTCGCTTGTTTTCCAAAAAGAATTAACATATAACCGACCGATGTGAAATTCATTTTAGCTTTGATGTCATGTTTGCTGGACATCTTAATCAAGAACTGTTGACCTTCGGGGGACAAAAGATATTTACTGTGAAAGTTGGTCAAGTACAATTTGGCTTCAGAAGGAACTGAAGGATCTTTATTGTTCTCGTCTTTGTTCAAAGGTTCGTTTTCTTCCTCTGAGTTTTCGTCCGTTCCCTCTACAAAACTATTTACTTCAGGATATTTTTCTTCCGTAGTATCGTCCTTCAAAGGAATAAAGTCCGGAAGGGCATCACTTTCTGCCTCAGGACTTTTATCAGACTCCAAATCTGCAGTGTCGACGGTTGAAGGAGAAGAAGAGTTCTTAGAATCGAAATGTTCACTAAAGCTGTAATTGGAGTCTTCGTCAATAGAATGTTCCGTGGGTTTCACTGAAGCAGAGGTAGAGGCGATCGGTTTCTTGAACTCAACTTCACTGGTCTTACTCTTTTTACGAGGAGGCTCAGATGATGTACCTTTTTTAACTTTGTGCTTTCTTTTTAAAAGAAAACCCAATCCTACGGCTTTCATGACCCGACCATAAAATGACTTTTCCTTGGCATGTTCGGCTAAATGCAAGTTCGCTTTCAGGTTTGGATTGTAATGTACATTGTATCCAGAAGCAATAGTTGCATCTGGAACATCTTCGTAGGATTTTTGGTAGGATTTGATTTGGGCAGCTGTATTAGGATACTCCAAGTGTCGAAAGGCAAAGCGGCAGGTTTCGAAGATATGACCTCTCTGAGCGCAAATACAACAATATTTACGTTTATTCGGCTTTTGAGGTTTTATATTTGGAGTTACATTTGGAATTGTCTGGGGTGAAGAAAAGATTTTATTTTATAAATTAATGTTAATATTATAAAAAACACAATTGAAAGTTTAAAAAAATGCTAAACACTCTTTTTAATTATATTTAAATTGTGTAATATGAAAACATGTTTGTAGTATTAAAGCTCTTGAAAATTCTACAATTTAAAAACTGTACAGAAGTATTTGAAAAGCTTAACAAAAATTGATACATGTCTTCGAATTCTTTGAAAAGTTTAATCAAATTCAGTTTTGCAATAGCTACACTTTTTGTTCAGCATTTCACATATTTTCTAAAACATTACAAACATTTTTAATTTTTTCCACATTCAATAATGTCTCAATAACTCAACTAAAAAAAGTCTTCAATTTTATTTTCAAGATATTTAAAAAAAAATAAAATAATAATTATATAACAATACTACACAAACTATTTAAAGTAAATTTATTTCAAAGAAAATTTTAAATCTTGGTTTTGAAAAATATATAATAAAAATAAATTATTATCAAATTATTATTTAAATAAGCTTATCCTGATTTATGTTTAATTTTAAGTATTAAAAAAATAATGTTCATAATATCATTGTCAATTTAATTTAATTTAATTAATCAAATCGTAATTTTTTTCCTGTTAGTTAAATTATAATTGTAAACTTAGAATTTTGTTGTTTTATAAAATTTAAATGAACATTTATAATTATATTTTGGAAGTTTTTTAGATGGTTCATACAAAGCTCTTCAAGTTAAAAATAAGCCTTTTAGAAATAAAGAAAGCCCTATGGAACAAAATATTTTTTAGGTAAAGTATTTTATTACTTTGGCATTACTTGTTATGGTTTTTTGAAAAAGATATACCCTTATACATTCGCTTTGTCCGTCCGTCTGTTTGTCTTTTGCAACGTGAAGGGGTAAACATTATCCGATATGGACATGTGATACCTCATTTTAAAGGTCTATTTGACTACTACAAACTGACATAAACAGAATTTTTTTTTTTATTGGTTGACACCAGATGGCGCTAGAGCTTAAATTCTGGAAGCTTCCAATTTAAGTATTTTTAAATTTTAGTTAAGAAAATCTTTATCGATTCTCAAGCTTGATACCGCGTTCTAAAAATACTGATGAGACAATCAAACCCCCATCATTACTTTTTGGAATTTCTTTTGTATGCATTGGCGTAGGGAGACGAAAACCAGTAAAATTCATTACTTCATAATTAAGCCCTATGATTAAAAATAGGCTCTTTCTAGCTTTTTAAGCTATTTTAAGCCTTTGTATGAACCCTGAATATAACCTATTGTTTGTGGGTATAGCTCTTAAATATTTGGATTCTGTAAGCGATACAAAACGAATATTATTTCCAAATTATTTAAAAAAAATAGCTTTGACTGAAATATTATCATAATCTCGAATTTAATATTACTACTTTTACTGATGGAAACAAAAAATTATATTTCTTTTAATTTTAATAAATTTAATCATTTTGTGGTTATAGTATAATATGACACTTTTCCAACCCTAAACATATTTTAAAAAATAATTGAGCAAAGTATTCAACTTTGCATTATTTTGTATTTTACCGGGATTCGTTGATGTATTAAGCAGGATTTTTATAAGAAAAAGTAAAATTATCAAATAACAAATTTGTAAAACTTTTGAAATCAGGCAAGTTTTAAAAATTTAATTTGAACACAGAGATTACAATTTCACCAATATTTCGGAAATGACATTTTCGTTTTAAACTATTAAAGATCAATGTTTGTGTTAAAAATTTAAAAAAATACATATTTAACATTTTTAAACAGTGAATATTTATCTTTCAATTTATTTATAAATTATTGTTTTTTTTTCTGGTTTATATATTTTTTCAACATTCTATAATTCACTTTGAAATTTTGGTTTTGAACTTCATTTAATCTAAAACGTATTGTTTTGAAAATTATACAAGAATTAACTTTGACTTTCACCATTTGTTGAAGAAATCAAATATTTTAATTCAATACAATACACACTATATGAAATCTTATTGAATTTTTGTTTGTTTTCTAATTCAAGATCTTAAAGTATTTTGTTTAATTTTTGAAATGATTCTTTATATTTTCAAGGCAACATTTTCCTAAAAAAAACGGATTATTTTAAATCTTTTCTTTCTATTTAATCAAAAAAAATAAATCAGATTTCTTTAATATTTTTTTTTTTTATTTTCAAATTTCAATGATTAACATTATTATCTAAAAATATAAGCATTCTGTTTTTTAATTTTTAAATACCTTTTTCTAAGAAGTTCTATTAAAACCATTCCAATATAACAAATTTTCAAAATTTGTTTTCTAATATAAACATATAAAAAAATCTCAACTTTTTTAAATTTTATATTATTCAGAATTTTTTGTTTGCATAATTCACACATCTTAAAAACTAATTGAAAAAGTCAGTTTTAAAGTAATAATTGGAAAATGTTAAAGCTTTAAGTAATTCTCCAAGAAGATATCTTGTCAGAGCATTTAATAATTGGATGTTTAAGAATCCTTTAAACAAACAACAACTGAATTAACAGTAAATGTAACTTTAACACAAAATTAAACAAATGTTTATTTAGCCACATTAAGAGAAGAAGAGTTAGATGGAAAGTTCTTATATCTATTTTCTATGCAGAATACTTAAAATTTCAGCTATTTTAGAAGTAAAAAATTTTTAAAAAAATATTTAGGAACATTTACTTTAGTTTTATGGCTTAATATTGATTGAGATGAATTTGTCCTAGGTTTAGGAACATTTAAAGTATTTTATCCAACTGATTAAAAAAAAAGCTCTTTTTATATTTTTGTTTAAACAAAAAGAGCCCCTTTTGAGCCCTAAAGCCTTTGTATGAACCCTGTAATTTTAATATAGCCATAGGCATCTGAATTTTTAATATTATTTAAAAAATAGTTTCATTCTAGAAACTAAGGAAACTCTCTAAAAAATATTTAGATATTTTTAACAACCTTTATTAATGTTTTTGTTTTTTTGATTTTTCTTCAAATCAAAATCCAATATAATGTTAAACCAAACAAACTCACCGTAGCATGATACCTCCTCCAATTATCAGGACATGAATGAATGGTATGGCCTTTAACCTTACAGATCGGACAAACCAAACGACTCTCATATGAACACGAGTTACAACTCCTAGTAAAGTCTCTAGTCTTATGACCACACTGAAAAAAATCAAGTATTAAAAGATTTGTACAAAAAGTTATGAAAACAACTCACCCTCAAGCACAATGTGTTAGGACATCTGGGCTCAGTGTGACCTCTCTCCCCACACATGTAGCAAATCAAAGGCTTCTTTGGTTTTTTACACATTGACTTTTGATGACCAAACTCACAGCAATTCATGCACTTAATATTCGACTTTTTCTTGTACTTGGGAAATTGGTCTAAATGTGATATTTTCCACGAAGCATTGGCTAAAACAAAAACAAAACTTGTTAAAAAAAACTGTTGAAGAAAAGCAAAGAAAAAGTAAAAAAAAGACTCACGATCCATTTTTTCGATACAGTCATTTACTGTAAATGTCTCCCCTCCCCAAGACTGTTTATAGAACATTATCATTTCCGTGTTCCAACCAATTCCTTCGCCATCATTTTTACCAAAGTATCCGTGGTAAAACTCTTTATCAGTTGAGAAATCTGGAGGAACATTCTCTTGGTGGGGATTAGAGTTACCGAAACAAATGTTTTTGTTTCTATTCTTGAAAATGTTGTCGAATATATCCTTGTCCTGCGCTTCCTCCCCGTTCTCAATGAAAGGGATATCATCCTGAGGCAGTTCTTCAATGACTTCCTCTTTAATTGGGGTTTCGTCGATTTTTGAGAAAATAGCTTTCATGTTATCGTCTAGGTCAGGAATAGCGCATTCGTCTTCAACTTCAGGCTCCACAGGCGGCGAAGGTTCAGGATCAGGTTCGGGCAATGGAGCTAAGAAAATTGGTTGTAAATATTGTTAGGACGTAATACTATATTTAGAATTGGCAACTAATACACATATATTTTGAGAAATATTTATTGCAAAAAGAATAGATTTGACTAAGGAATATTAGATTTTAAATCAATACTGGACAGTTTTCTTATAAAACATTACACAGTATTCTTTAGGAATCCAAAATCTAGTACAACGTTGGAAAAAAATCATCCAAAAACCTAACAAAAACTAAAAAAAATCATTCAAAATCTTTTGTAGCTTTTGTTTGAATCCAGCATTTTGTTAAAAAAAATTGATCTTTTAGAAAAATGTTAAAATAAATTCAATTTTTTGTTATTTATCATTTTCAAATATCAGTTTTGGTTAACCGATACTGCATTGATTAGATGGACAACAAGAGATTTATCTTTTAAAGCTAAAAATCAAATCTTTAAAAAGCTAAAATCTTACAAAAAAAGCCCCTGTATTATTCCAAATATGTATTACCCTATGGAAGTAGTTTTGGAACAATTTATTAAAATAGTTTATGTCCCAGGTAGAGAAGCTACAAACTTGAAGGATCCACGAATATTTTCCTTCGAATGAATGTTGAAATTATTAATTTCCTCCCACAAATAGTACTTGGTTGAAGGCACATTTTATTTTAGATTAAAACACTTCTAAACTAAAATATAAAATTCAAGCCTTTTAAAGCCTGTGAACATAGAGTATTTTTGGATTTATCAAATTGAACAGAAGTTAACCCATTCCATAAACTTTTGGATAAATCTTTAGTCAGATTTAAGAAATCTATCCTTTCTATTGATGTAAAAATGATGATCTGAAAGATAGAAAACCGCAACAAACAATTAGAAAACAAATTGGAAAGTACTAAAAGAAAAGTTTTGTGAGCAATGTTTTCAATGAGATCCACAAATATATATAACATCTTTAAATCTGTTAAAAAACTTTGAAAAAAATTAGGGGTTCCCTATCTTTCTATCAAGAATGAGTTATTGTTCAACTATGTGGATGATTTTTACGTTCCAATAGATGCGAAAAGAGTTTTATGTGTCGGGACACATAACTCTAATAAATATTCCTATTGTAATAAAGAAATTCGAGCATGGAGTTCTACAGCTTTCTGTTCCATCAAAAAGAGACTGTCAGGAATAAAAGATTAAGCAACCTAAAAAAAAAACAACACCCGAATATTACACATCCTTACAAAGGAAACTCAACTGATATTGTTTCGAAAGATGAGCTTATGACAGAAATATTTAAGATTTTTGAGGACAGTAGCAAGTATAAGATAAGAGGCCTAAAGAATTAGTTTATTAACTTAAAACTAAACATTTATGATCATAACTATTAAATCGTTTTTGTTGGTTTGCAAAAAAAATATGAAATGTTTTCTGTGAATGTTATCTTAGCTAGGAAAGGTATGGAAAGTTAGAGAAACATTAAATTTAAATTTTAGTAAAACTGCAAAACTTAAAAACAATTTTTACTTTTCCGAAACGAAACCAATATTTCCTTTAAGAAAAACCTGTGTTAAACCTCTGTCATTATGTTGCGTTCTAGCGTGTGATAGTATATAGTGTATATTTACATTCGAGGATAATTCAAGTAAGGGGGTATTGTTCTTCAAAATATTATTGAAAATTGTATTTGTGTGAAAATTGTATTGTGAATCCAAATAAAAAATTTATAAATTTAAATGTCTTAACTTAATATCTCTATTAAATTATCGGATGTATTTTATGTTTGTTAATATTTACAAATTCAATTGAAACGGTTGACTTCAAAAGCAATTTTGTTTGTCTTTTATGCAGTACTTCCACTAACAAAGAAAAAGGTTTTGAAGTCCAAAATGCTTGAGATGCTTGAGTTTAAAAAGTTAAAATTCTTAAAAAAAACCCATAGCATTCATCCCATGAAGAAAAAAAGTTCTACAAAAGTAGTTGAGGAAAAAATCCTGTTTTTATTTGTATTAAAGAAACAGTTTTCTAGTTTTGTAAAAAGTACGTCTAAAACTGCTCATAAAATGATGAGGGTATTGTTTAATAATAAGTAATAAAACTAAACTTTTCTCTTCTACTAAAAATAAGTATAATAATAATTCTTTTTAATATACTAGATATTTTCTGGATTCAAAGAACATTTTTTTTAATTCAATATTCTTAATTTTGGTAATCTATAAACTTACTAACTTTACTTTACTGAAATTATTTGTAGGTTTATTATAAGTTTTCGATGTTTTTGTATTTTTATTTCAAGTTCTTAAAATAATACTTATTATTAAACATAATTACTGAATAAATTTAGTAGAAGAAAAATGTTCGTTTATTTTATAGAACGGTATAGCTATTATTTTAAGTATCCGATGTTTGTTTGTTGCAAGTTATTCAATTAATATTTTTTATCAAATAAACAAATCGATATTTAAAGTTACACCACTAAATATTTTGGAAATATGAAAAAGAAGATCAAGTTTTTGTTCGGTTCTTCCAATATAAACCATCCTGTACAGATTCGTCCAAATCATTACAAAACATAGAAAATCCTTTCAAAATAATCAAAATTCAAACAAACTCATCCAAGATCCAAAAAACCATGAAAAATCATTGCAAAATCATGAAAACTCCTTTTAAAATCATGAAAAAGGTTTAAGTGATGTTTAGATGCTGTTTAATAGTCAAGGTAGATTATAAGAATACAATTGATATATGCAGCGTTACATATTCGCTTAAAGTGTTAAAAGGCGATTGCTATGAATTCAGTTGTTGTTTTTTAAATGTTATTAGCTTGGAAAGGTTTTGAATGATAAGATTTCAGCTTG
>JXPG01037968.1:0-15999 GCA_001015175.1 Megaselia abdita | reverse complement strand
TTCTACTGCACCGCTTCATTTAAAATGTTTACTTTATTTTAGTTTTATGGTATTTTTCTATTTAAATTGGTGCAAAAGTGTAAAGTATTATAGAAGAAGCTATTCTCACAATCATTGAATTGAAGTATTGAGGAATGCTCGTCTCTACCGCACCGGGGTTTTTCACAAAGTCTGAGATTCACCCTCAGACTGTCTCCCAAACACCAGTCTTTCTTGCAGAATCCTACTACACAAAATCATCAGTTTCATCTCTCTGCAAAGAAAGTGATCCTGAGTAAACAATATATCATCATCAACATTTATGATTCCACTGCTGTAACTATAGACGAACTTCCCGAACCCATAGCTTGCCTCCTCTTCAAGGAGGATGACACTGTTTACTTTGGTTGCATAACCTCAAGAGAAAAGAGCCTGACATACCTGCTCTATCAAGTAGATGGTCTGAAGAAAACATTCATCTCTGTTAAGAACGTCCTTTCATCGCCATCTCAACCGACAAGATCCATTCACAACTCATTACGCAATCGTCATTCACACAACTCGACCACAACCAACAAACTTCCACTTCCAACAACACTGCGCCTATACCTGAGAATCAACCAGCTTCAAACACCACCAAATCAGTGTTTCTGTCAAAAATCAATCCAGATGCCACTGATCAGCAAGTGGTTGACTTCATCCAAAGAAGAATTCCCACGGCTCAAGATTTCAAAGTTCGAAAAATGTTCTTCAGACAGCCTAGAAATTGTTCATCATTTGAAATAATCTTTGATTAACCTATTCAATGCAATTATGGACCCGAAGTTATGGCCTTCTCCAGCAATCGCTAATGAATTCAAGCGTTAAAAAACGCCTCGCCAGCAGTATCCCTATCTGCAGTAATATCCAATGCATATCAACTTCATCGATTGCCATCAATGTAGTTCAATTCTCAAAGTTTATTTGCGCCACTTCGATGACTTTAAATAAGACCTGGTATCTCGCTCTGTTGACATTGCTCTCACCTGGCTCAATTCATCACACACCGATTGAATGCTTTTAGTTCGTGGTTACAGTCATCTTATAAACGACCGTGCTAAAAAAAGGAAAATTCTGCTTTGAAGTGAAGTATCCAACAAGCATGACAAAATTCTAATTGTGTATACAATATCAAATCGCCCACATCACACTGCCTTCAAGAGTTTTATGATCAACTTCAAATTTCAGTGGCAAATACTTCAATATTTTGATTGGAGGATACTTCAACCTGAATATTCTTCATCAGGAAAGCTCAGTCGTCGTTTACACGTCTCACGTTTACAAGTTTGCTTTTGTCAACACTTCAATGCCGACTCATTTCCAGATTACACCCACCAAATGACAAAATCAATGAGTTATGTTTGATGATTTATATGTGCCATTGGTAACGAAAGAGGTTCATCACTACATAAAATGTGGATGACACCTGAAATACTAAGACTAAGGAAGGGACGTGATTCAGCCTACATCAAATTGACAATATTTAAATCTGTTTCAAACGGGAACACTTCAACATCATTCGCAACCTGGTCACCTCCAAAATCCAAACAGCATAAAGAAATGATTATGCTCGAAAGCTTGATCCTCAGCAGTCTGCTAAGAATATTTGAAAGCAACTGAGATCCATTGGAGCCTTAGCAATCATGTGAGTAGAATCCAAATTATTTAATTAATTCGTTCTTCTCTACATTTGAAGCTCCTCAAAATGTATTTTCTCCTTTAGGTCCATGAAAAGTAATGCTGTTGGTTTAGACGGTGTTTCTCTGAAGTTTGTGAAATACATTTTACCATCAATAATAAACTTTCTCACTAATGTTCTCAATCGATGTTTCAACTATAGTACATTTGCCAGCCATTGGAAAGTAATAATAATAATTGTCTTATTTTCCAAGCATATCTCAAATTAAATCATCGGGTTCTCTTTTATTCCAAAGGCTGGAAAACCCAATCACTCTAAGCCCAAAGACTTTAGACCCATAAGTCTTTCTTCTTTTCTTCTTAAAACACTCGAAAGATTACTTGAAGCTTTCATTAAAAGACACATTTCCAACTCACTGTTATCAACGTCACAGCATGCCTATACTAAGGGAAGATCAGTCGAAACGGCGCTGCATGAGGTGGTTCACAAAATAGAAAATACTCTGCAAAGTCGTTAGTTCATGTTGGCTGTTTTCTTTGATATAGAAGGTGCTTTTAATAACAATGAGGTCAACATCCCTTCACCTGTTGTAAGTTGGATAGGGACTATGCTCGAAAATCGTACTGTCCAATCCGAACTAGGTCAATCAACTGTGGTGAAGTATGCCTGCCGAGGAACTCCTCAGGGTGGGGTTCTCTCACTGCTTCTTTGGAATCTTTCTTTAAATAAAATACTCAAAACCATCGAATGAATTGGCTCAGAAGTTGTTGCGTACGCTGATGATCTAATTCTATTTGTTAGAGGTTTGAATCCCGAAACTGAATGTTAACACAGCCAAAACTGAACTTGTTCTTTTCACTAAAAATCGGAACTTTACATTCAGAAGTATTTATATAAATGAAGTGGTGGTTCCCATCGAACCAAAAGCAAATTTCTTGGGTATAATTCTAACGCCTTTTATGCAGGCATAAAGTGGGACAATACCATTCCTCACTTCTATGCGGATGACACGCAGATCTATAGTAAGTGTAATGCTGTAAAAATACATTCGGCCGTGCAACTCATTAATGAAGATCTCAGAAATGTTTCTGATTGGTCAACTTTGAACGGACTCATCATCAATGTATCATCTTCTCAAGGAAATCTCTTGACACATCTCCACTTCCACCTGTCATAGTAAATGGGACATCTATAAGTTATGTGGACAAGGTCAACATGATGTGCTCAAACTTCTCTTGGCATGAGGACATCCAGAAGAACTCCAGGACTATTTTTTACGGGCTTCGCTATCTTTGGAACAATTTATTACTTCTGATCGCATCTACCATGTAAGTAGTAGCCTTGTGGGATTGCCTCTGAAGCAATTTCTATGCCACCGTCGTATAGTCTTACCCGTCAAATGAACCTAAGTACTTGCTAGAAAAATTTGAACCTCTTAGATCAGCAGGACGTGGATTGCTCTTCAAAAACTAATGGTGTCGCTATGCTTTGAGCGACAATTGTTTCTTCATCAACGACATCAAGTTTTGGAATGACTTGACCTGAGCATTAGAAATGCAGCAACTGTCTAGGACTTCAAAAACAAATTCAAATTGTTAACTGACTTTATTACCGCACTAAGTTCATTTTTCTTATGTATTGGACTATTTATACAAGATGTAATCTTTTTGGTTCAATAAAGTTTTAATAATAATAATAAATACTTGTAAAATATTACAACAATTAAATGTCGAATCCTACAAATAATTTGTAGTGACTGCATTGTAAAAGTATGCATTACCAGAAAGAATTATTAGTTATAGTTTGATTGCAGGAAATTATGATTTACTATACTTGCGATTCTTGCCATTAGTCACCCATATTCCATTACTATAATCAAGTTGGATCATTACGACAAGACACTTTTTTGATTGTAGCCTTTTACTTTTAGTTAACCCTTTAACTCTTCACTTCAAGAATAATTTGCTATCTCACCTGTCAGAGATGGTCAGTAAGGGTAATGATAACTTTAATGCTAAGTTACCTTATATCGTATAGTCTTGTCTGTGAAATGATTTTGTTTCAAGTTTTTGTTAAAAAATACCTAAACTGAAGAGCAGAGTACCTAAAATAATTCACACGCAATGGCCTTCCTCGAAAGAAAATAAAAATTCAAATCATTAATCATTACAGTCAGCATTTTTGTATTTCAATTTGGCCTTCAAACAACATCCATTTGATTTTATTTCAATATTTTAGGGGAGAATATCAGGTGCCGGATTGCTTTGCACTTTTTCCTTCCCAAAATGGATTTAAATATTTAATTTTACAATACATTAAGTTTTCATAGAAAGAGAGAGGATTCCTTCTTTTGTTTTATGTTTATCGAAAAGTCACAAAATTGCTGACCGTCGTAATTTTGTTTTCCCTTCGTGATTCGAATTGGTTTTTTTACTCAATCTATTTTACAAAGCTGCCTATGTCTGGAATCGTATGGTCTTAAAATCTCAATAAAGTTAAGTGCAAGTAGGAGACACGTATCTGCATGGTTGTGGAAATACTTAAAACGTCACGTCATAAAGAATATCATTATAAATCAAGATACACCTGAGCTTTACTATAAACTTTAAAACACATTTCAACCTTACTCACACCTGAACATTTTGGGGAATTTGTTCCTTTTAGCCATGTTTCGGTACTACATACATATCCTTTGCCGTTTGGTGTCATCACTTCCAAACAAGATATGGAATGAAGGAAGAATGGAAGGAATCACGTTTTTATTACTTTAGGCAATGATCCAAACATAATAGGTCAAGGATTATGTTGCAAAGTGTTCCTTTTATTTTGCTATGAAAAAGGATAATGGGGAAATTTTCGGTACTTGCACTTCTCCACGTGCTGTTGACGTTGGTTGTGCTGGTTACATCACTAAAGTATATCCTTAATCCTTATTAAATGGTACCCAGAACTAAGTATAGGATTACCTATAAACCGCATGCACCACATGCATATCAGGCAATGGTTTTTTACTAGTGGGAGGATAATTCTATAAAAATTATATGTTGAGTGAATTTTGGTTTTGAGAATAAAGGGAGACACCAAAGTTCAAACGGATGATTTTAAATTCTTTCTAGAATTACTTTTTAGTTGATTTGATTGTTTTTTTTAGATTTTTTTTTTTTCAGAAGTTTCACTTAACTATACATAAAATAGTGAGTGAATGAATTAGTGATAGTATGTATGAGCGCATGGATGAGTACGTGAGGGAGTGGATGAGTTAATACGGAGTTTAGGCATAAATTTGTAATTGGATAAATGACTGCTTGAGTTACTGTTAATTTCTGGTACTGTTTACAATTTGTAATTAAGTCTATAGTTATTACAGATGGTATATTAAAACAGATTAGACAGAGACATTTTGGGGGTTCGAGATTGTCAGTTCAAATTCGATTTATCCAGGAAAGAAAATTCAAACAAATATTTTCCGAGAGAGAAATTCTCTTCAGTAAACAAACAACAATGGAACGAGAAACATGTCTTACTTTGAGTTCGGGTTTTTTAAATAATTTTTTTTTCTCATACTTACATTGACTTTTGCATACCCCAATGTACTTCTCATGGATAAATGTTTGAGTTCTGTCCTATCTGTTTTAATATACCATCTGTAAGAGTTATAATATATAATACAAATGAGAACTAGCAAACCTATACAACCGCTCCTCGATAGTCCTGGACATAAAAACCCAGCGCTTACAATGGCCCAGCCATCTACTAGTCAGTCTAGGATTTCACGTACCTTGTTCCGTCAACTTAAACAATGACATCACACAAGAAATCCAACGTAGAATCATGCTGGCCAACAGAACACTGTACGGACTCTACAGAGTCCTAAGGTCCAAATTTGTTCGGCGCATCACCAATTTCTATATTTTCTATATTTTTCATTTTGATTGATCGATTAATTATAAATGTAATTATTAAGAATGGATGGGTAGGTTGATGAACAAATTGATTGATTGAAGACTAATGGAAGGATTGATTCATTGATTGATAGATGAACTCATCGAATTAGGAAGGAATGATAAGTTGATAGATTGATTAATGGACTATTTGATAAAGGACTGATGGATGGATTAGGTCCTTAGAATGATTGCTGGACTGATTGATTGATGAATTAATGACTTAATGGACTGATTCATTGAAGGTTTATTGTTTGATGGATTGATATATTGATTGGTCAAGGACTGTTTGATAAACTGACTGATTAAGGACTGATTGATCTATAGGTTCATGTACTGGTGGGTGAATAAATGGATAGTACCTGAAAATCCCTAATATTAAAGTTACTACGACTATATCATATATAATAAGTGAAAGCTTTGGACATCTACACACCGATTCTTACACACCAACATTAGTTTTGAAATACAAGTTAGTTTAACTACAATTTATAATAATAAATAAAAACAATTATCCAAGCGAAGGAAAAAGAAATACGGATTTAATTTTAAAATATTTAAGAAAAGCCGTAGTCATAAAATCACCACGAATAAAGATTTAACTCCAACGAACAATAAAAATCTACATAATCTTCTGAAAAGTAGTTAGAAATAAAAAAAAAGGAAGTAAGAAAAAAAAACAGTAAGGAAAAAATATCACAGCAAATTGTGTAGAAGAAGCAACCAAAAACAATAGAAAACATTTCCGACTTTTCTTTTAATATCCTTTTCATATCCTTTTTTATCTGGCAGCCGTTCCTTTCCCTTTGTCCTAAAATAACAATTTAAAATAATTAGATTCCTAAAAGCCATATTTTCCGCATAAATGCGAATTACAAATAAATAGCTTGCACAATAGGCTTTGATTTTTTTCACTGAGATATGTCGAAAGTTTTTGTTCGGCAATGTTGTTGGCTTAAATTGATTGTATACGGCATTATTGTGTATTCCTCGTAGTAGTTCGCCCACTATGCATTATATTAACATAAAAATTAAAGCACAGAATATTATTAATAAGTTGACTTTAACCAAGAGCCATAAAATATGTTTTTCGTGTTCCTGGAATTTTGTGTATCTAAAACCGAAACGGCCTAATTTTTTATGATTTTTCCTTTCCTTCCATGTTTATTTACATAATTTTATTTACGAAATTGTTTCAACTTAACTGTGGAAAAACAAAATAAAGTAATACCACATTATCAGTATATCCCCTGTAATCGCTACTCCGATTTTAAGTTTAAATTTATTGTTATTACATCCTCAAAGGGATTTCACTACACTCTACAGTATCTACTTTGACAAATAAATACATAAATTGTACATATATAAGTAGTTAAGTATTAAATGGTTAATGGTTTTATTCTTTTTTTAGGGTTTAGTTTA
This sequence comes from Megaselia abdita, assembly GCA_001015175.1. Lineage (NCBI taxonomy): Eukaryota > Metazoa > Arthropoda > Insecta > Diptera > Phoridae > Megaselia > Megaselia abdita. Next base: position 8,979 of record JXPG01037968.1, on the reverse strand, counting down.
AATATAGAAAAAGTTTTCAGATATTAAGTTTCCGCTTGGATTGTAATCAACTTTATAATAGATTATGCCTTTCGGTGCTGCCATCAATGGTTTCTCATTTTATGTACATCAAACTTTTAAAAGGGATTTTCTTGAAATATTAGACATATTTCAATCAAAGAATAGAAATTATTAAAATAAATTAGGGAGTTCAAATTAAAAAGTTTGTCTTCATTTTAGAATTAATATATATTTTTAAGTAGCGAAATTTGGTTTTTGATACCTCTAAAATACATCTTCATCCGGTAACTTCTTCTATTCTTCTTTTCTTTTATAAGTGTAGAAAACTGCTTCAGGGTTTCCATGAGAAGTCGCTTTTTTGGTATTCTGAAGAAATATCAAAGATGTATTCTAGAAGGTCTTTGAAACCCGCACAAAGAGGTTTTCTACACGTTTTGAACACGGCTTGAAGAAGAATTGTAGAATTTTTAAATACTAGTTCAGACATTTTAGAATACTTATTGGAAACACTAAATACACTTGAATACACTAAAAATATCTCTAGAAGAAAGCTTTCAAAAATATTTTCCAAATTTGTCTATAAATCTTATAACAAACTAGACTATTGGTTAGCGCCATTCTGTGGCCTCCCTTGTATACCTCAAATTTTGCAAATCAAAACAGCGATATTTATTAAATCGATTATTGGAATATTGACATTTTCAGATACTTCCATATCATATCAACAATTATTTAAGATAAACAACAAAATCTTATATTTTTTTCTATGATTTTATTGCACTTTTCATACATCACTGTTTCTACTCATGATATTATTCAAATTTTCGAAAACCCAAAAGTAAGTTTTATATGAAAAAAGAAGTACATCTGTCAATAATTTTACTTTACAAACATCAAAACCCGGAAGTACATATCAATTCATTAATTACAAAAAAAATCACTCGATTTATGTATTCCTTTGTCAAAACATCTTTAAAACACATTTGAAGTTTCCGGATTTTTCAAAAATTTAAGTTTATTCCGGTAACAATATGGTTTTGTTCCAAGTAAAGTTAGCTTGTGCTTATTATTTTATGAATTGCCAGCCTTTTTAACAATGGCCAGCAGTTGTCATTTATTTGTTGAATATTCTTTTGAATTGATTTTTTTTTATTATGAAATGTTCTATTGAGATTGATTTTGGTTAATGATTTGGAATCTCTACTCTCTTGATTTTTTATTTCATTCAATTTTTATTTCCTTATATTTCAAATATTTTGATTAGTTATTTGTTATGAAGAAATTTATTTTATGTTGAGGTTTAAGGGAGTTATTGGAATATCAAAAAATACAGCGGTGTAGGTTTTCACTAAAAATATGCCTTTTTTTATTTGAAATTATTTATTGTGAGCAACTATATACTACATATTTGAGTGTGTAAGTTGCTCTTTGAAATATGTGGAATGGTCACGGCAATTACAATTATGTACATTTTTTACAACAAAATGTGTGCAGCATGAAAAGAATGTTAGTGCACAAATAAAATAATGAATTATACATTTAAAATATGTCCTACAGTACATTTTTTGAGTCACCTTCCAGTTCACCAAGGTAGTTGGTTGGTGTAGGTGCTAGCACTCATGGACAAAGAGATACGGATAGGAACCTGGAATGTCCGTACACCGATGAGATAGGTGGAAGCTATGAGAAGAAGGTCTGACACCAGAAAGTTCTACTAACAGGTGAAAAGACCTAAAAATCTTACCATCTTTTAGAGGGCTACAAGTAGGTTTACAAGTAGTATTGGAGAAGGAATGGTATTCCTAATGCTTCTTGGTAGTAACTTTAAAGTTATCAACGTTCACATTTGTCCCAGTAGTAAAGGGCTCGTTTTTAAATTCTCTTGCTATTTTCCACCATTCCATATTGTCCTTTATAGCGTTAGTTTCACACTCAAATTTTTCAATTGAAGTATCTCACTATACTGTGTGTTTATAACAGTGTCAGAAGTAGGTTAGCGCAAGCTTACTAGTCTTAATATTCCATCATTTACTAGTATCAGTATGTAAGCATAACCACCACTCTGTGCTTCATCAGTACTATACATAGTAGGAGCTACTCAGCGTGAAAGTTAATAAGAAAAGAAATATACATATAAAAAGAGACTTTTAGGAGGCTTTTATTTTTTTCTTTAAACTATCTTTAGAAGATGCTAGACAAAAATAGTTAGAAGAGTTTGCTTGTCTATATATGCGAAAAATACTTTCAGGCATACCATAATTGGTAACAATAATACTAGGAATCTCAAAAATACGATTTGTACGAAAGCGAAAATTTCACGTTGTCGTAGACCGAATTGTTAAATTTAATAAGCTTAAGCTGATAAAGTTGTACTCTTCTTTCTTTATAGTTTCAATTGTTGATTATTTTCCAGTCTCCAATTCTTTTACTTTTGAAACTAATTTCGTCTTGTAATTTCGCAGTTATTGTCAAACCATTTTTGAAGCTTATTTTGACTCAGCATTTTTTTGGTTCTAGTATTATTAAGTGCACTCTTATTTATTATTTCGCAGATATTATTTATTCCCAATGCTTCAGAAGAAGCTATTTGAAGGCTCATAATTAAATTTCGTTATACTGCAGTATTTTCGCCAAATTCCTTGGCAGTAAATTTATACGTCGATTTTCCACACAATTACCACCTACTCTAATTTTGAGTACCAACGGCATATGATCCAGCCAATTTGCAAAACCAACATGAAATGCAACAAGAAGAGAATTCGAAAACTTTACATAGTTAAATACAGTCACCAGATGTACTACTAAATATGAATTCGCCTTCCTGGTCAAATAATACCGTTAGTGTTAACTTTAATGATTCCTTCACGCCACTTTCAAAAGTTCCCTCCAAAAATTTTAAAAATATCAACAGCTTTATGGTGTACTTTATAAACCCCCAAGTCTCCTTTCTCTCTCTTCAAACAGTAAGAAGAAAACGTCCACAAATTGTGTGTGACGGAACGAGACAGACTCATATGATTTGTTGAAATTTGATAACGATCAGAAGATAGAATGAGATGGTGATATACACAGTTTGATAATTGATAACAAATCGGCTGTCTTTGAAGCGCAGATGTTTTGATTTTTTCAAGTTTCCTGTTTAACTTTCCGTAGGATTTTCAGTAAAGTCCGAAAATTGTGTTGAGTTCAAGTTAGATAGTATATATAGACAGTATACTTGCCTCAAAATAAGCGTTCAAAACGCCCGAGCCTACATTTAACACACTAAAGTATGGACGTGAGAACGCAGTCTCATTTGCTTTAGCTTAGATAGATGATTTGGTTTTATGTTTTTCTCGGATGTTTACCATTGAATTTGCAGCTCTTAAGAGAAAATGCAATATTCTCTTTTGTTTGGTCTCAAATATAAGAAATTGAAGAGTGTTAAAGAGATATATTACGGCTGTCAAAGGACCTGAATTAAACCATTCTCTAATTCCGTGCTTGCACTAAAGTTTGGACGTGAGAACGCAGTATGATGTGTAGTACAGGCTTTAGCTTATTTTTATATACTCCTTAGTTTGGTGCTCTTCATTCCATTGAGTGAGCAAAATAAGAACATTCAAGATTTTATTAGGACAAGCAAAACTATAATAAACATTTAAAGTTTATAATTTCACAATTAATCTGTAAATTGAAATTGCATTTGAATTTTAATAAAACCTAAGTTTATCTAACATTCATATCATCATCAAAAGTATTTGAAATGTTTGCATAGTTGTTTGTTTTACGAAAGAATTTATTAACACAAAATTTTGAATAATTGCTTTGTTGGTTTTAATTGGAGCAGAAATAATAACAAAAAAATTCATACATTTCTCGAAAAATATATTCTGTGCAATACAATAATCTCTCCAAGGAGATAGGTGAATTTTCCAATTAAAATATTCCCCAAAAACTCTGAGGATGGATGAATCAAAACCAACCGAAATAAACTTGTGTGTACTCTTTATATATCAGTAACAAATATTATATGTGAGAGTTCACACTTCGGAAAGTATGTTGGAGAACGGTCAAAATTATATAATTTAACAATTTACTTGTCCGTCTGTTTGTCTTAATTTTAATAAACTAAACTGAAGAATGGATGGATTGAACTTTTTAGAAGGAAACACTATCGTATTTGACTCAAGGATATGTTCTCTAGAGTCTGGAATAAAAAATTGGCTACTTTTGGCTGCGTTACGTTAAGGTCATGTTACGTTTTTGACGAAATTACGTAAGAAAGTTCAGGTTTTGATTGTTTGTAAGGGCTTTGAAAGTATTTTTAGATACGGGTATAGTCAATATGCTTCTCGTTGGACGGGAAATATTGAGAGGAATCTGGAAGTGTTTTCAGAATTAACTTCTGGAAAGGAATCACATTCGAATCTTCAATAAAAAGTAAATTTTTATATCTGGTTCTCCGAAAACCACAACTATTAAAGCTATAAGTAATCATATTTCTAAAAAGATATTAAAGATTATTAAAAATAGTGGTTTTTCTTGCATTGGATGTAGCAAGAAAAACCATCCAAACATTAAAAAATATTTAAAATATTATTCATCAAATTTAGACAAACCAAACCAAGCTCAAAAAATTCCAATGAAGAATATAAGTGAAAGACTAAAATTCAGATTTTAAAGCTCCATTTTAATATTTAATTTTTATATAATACATTTTTTTTAAACATTTTAAATAAAAAAAAATTCTAAAATTTGCACTAAACAAAAAAAAAATTCTAAAATTTAAAAATATACAACATAAATTATTATTATAAAATTAAAATTTTAGTTTTGTTTTTTGTAAATTTATTTTTACTATTTAGAAAATAAATAAAAAATCTTCGAGTTTGTTTTAAATTTTTGTTCGTTTTGAGTTTCTTTTTATATTTTTATTTACTAATTTTATTTTCTTAATATTATTTTTGATTTTAAAGTGTTGTTTTATTTTTCTTCTATTTTTTTTAGTATTTAATTATTAATTCTTAATGTTGGTATTCGTTTTATTCTTCCTGATTTAAAGTATTTTTTTAAAAATATTTTTACAATTTTTTTGAATGTTTATTTTTTATAATATTAACATTTAATATTTGTTCGTGTTGGAGTTTGTTGTGATTATTTTTGTTTTGTTTTTTGTTTTATTATTAAGTTTTAATTTTAATTTAATTTTTAGATATTTTTTATTCTTTTTTAAGGATTGTTGGTATTTTTTTGATTCTTCATTATTTTCTTTTTTACTTGAGGTGTAATGTATTTTTTATTTTTTTTTTTTATGTCTCTATTCATCTTGAAGTTTTTTTTATGATTTCCTGATATGGATTTAAGTTTATTATTTAATTTTAAGTTATTATAGCTTGATTTAATTTTGTTATATTCTTTTTTTATTCTTAAGTATTTTTTGTTCTTATTTTTTTTTTTTTTAATGTTTGTTGGTTTTCGAAGTTCTAAAGAAGAATAAATCGCGCAAAATGGTCTATAATAAAAATGAAATTTTAATGGACAACTTCGTTATCTTGACTCTTATTGGATCGTGTTTCACATAATTTTGAAGTTACTAATAAGGCCGACAAACCCTCATAAATATTTCTGGTCATAGGAATTTTATTAAGTACTACTTTCTTTAAGAGCAACTACAATCGTGATTTCCGACAAAAAATGCACATATTTTTTCGCAGTGTAAAGTCCGAGTTTACAAACAATAAACCAAATAAAAACAAATTATTATAAATTTCTGGAATGGAAGATACAATAAATGAAATAATGCATTGAGCTGCAAAATTTATGGAAAATATAGTTTTAATTTATCTGGGGGGCAAAATCATTGCAACCAAATAACCATTGCATTCAATTTCAAATTTACTGCATATCTTGGGGGAATATTCGAATTGCATTCACATTCTGATAGATGAAATAAAATGGATAAAAATTAAAATCATTGCAGAATAAATTTGTTAAGGGAAAGTTGTTTGACTTGTCAGTAAGGATATTTTAGTAAAACAAATTGGATGGATATAGACAATGCTATGGATGTGGGCAATTCAACATTATTTGGTTTTATAGATGGGTTTTTAGAATATATATTCTTTGATAAAATGTTTCCTGACTTTTAATAAAGTGAAATTATTGAGAAGTTTCTCTAAGCAAATACAATAAGGTTTTTATGTCTGTCAGTCTGTCTGCCGTAAACCTTTTGCAACGATGATTTGAAGGGGTAAAACTTGTCAGATCTGGGCATTGTATATCTCATTTAAAAGATATATCTGACTACTACAAACTGTCATTAATGGATTTTTTATAAGTTGACACTAGATGGCGCTAGCGCTTAAGTTATGGAAGCTCCCATTTTAAGTTTTTTTTGTTTTTTTAAATTTTGGTTTAAACATTTTTTATCCGATTTTCAAGTTTGATACCCTATCATTACTTTTTACGAATTTTTGAAACAAATCACAAATTTCATTTTTCCATATCTATATCTACATCAATATCATATCTAAATATATATCTATTCTATTCCATTCTTCTGAAAGGTGTTAGTGATGAGCTGTCTGCAATTTCAACGAGTGTAACGAAACGACAGAGAGTTGACAAATCCAAATTAATTTTGCCACTTTTTGAATACATTATATATATTTTTTAAAACTTAAACGGGAATCCCAATCTTAAGATATTTTTACTCAACAGTCAAAACATTCATGTTCTTCCCCTTTGTTTCATCACGTACTTTCAACAACGTATATAATGAGGAAAACGATTACATCGGTTTTAGTAAAAACCTGTAGTCAGTCTTATCAAGTGCTCAATGCAAAACACGGTTATTTTGCTATTATTGGGATCCATTATGGCTTCCACGTTTGCACTAAAGTGTTACGATTGTAATACTGTGGAGTCTTGCAGGAATCTTGATGTCTCTAAATTGAAAGAATGCGCAGTTAATGAAACTTATTGTCATCATTTTAAAGGTATGTCGTGAATGTACTTCAATAAAAAGAAACTAAAACTATTTTTTACTACATCTTAGATAGAGAAGGTGGACAATATATACAGAGGAGAGGATGTAATACTGTTGATGTTTGTGCTACGAGTGAATCAAGTCCATGGATTTCCTGTAGAGCATGTCAAAGTGATGGATGTAATAAATAGTTGATAAAAATATATATTAATTTACACTCTATTTTGGGCATATTGGTGACCGAACCTATGTAGATACTTCCTATATCCACCGTGTCCAGACAGAAATTGCGTCAGCTGGTACCTCCATGGTATTCTCCATGTTTCTATCCAGATCCTTATAACCAGAATAAGTTTGAAGGTCCATCATTCTTTACAAGTGCTGTCCCACCTAGCCTGACATGTTTCCAAGGAAGTACTTCTTTCGTCAGCTTTTATGTTCTTCAATTCTGGTCTGTCTGGAACTACAGGGATAGATGCTTTTCTCTGGACATCTCATCAGCTTAGATGTCGATTTGTGTCATACCTGCTAAGATGTATGTAGCGTCTGTTGAGATATCCTCGAATCGTCCTTATTGCACTATATATAATAGTCTTAATAGACCATTAACCATAATTTATTATTAAAAATGCATACTATCAATATGTAAGCATAACCACCACGCTGTGCTTTATCAGTACTATACATAAACGTTAGTAGGAGCTTCACAGCGTGAAAGTTAATAAGAAAAGAAATATACATACAAAAAGAGACTTTAGGCCTTAAATTTGTTCTTTAAACTATCTTTAGAACATGCTAGAGAAAAATAGCCGATTACCGACCGTAAATTTCACGATGTCGTATAATTTCGGAGACCGAATTGTTAAATTTTAAGCCCATACTGATGATATCTTTCTCCTGGTTTTGTATGCTTATATGAATGCTGAGATTACTACTCTTGAAAGTAGTATTCCGCTCTGATATGTTAGCTATTTATTTTCTTCATTGTATACCTTCATACTTATCACTCGAAGCGAATTTCGTCCATCCATCAATTTAAAAAAAAACGTTTTATAAAACATACTTCAAAATTTCAACGGTTTTAACTTTTTCATTAAACGCAGGGATGTCAAATGCAGTCTTCACTCTTCAGTTTATCATTATGATAATGAACTTAATCCTTTTATTCCTTTCCATCCCAATGATGAAGTTGTTGAATGTTGATCTAGGTAGAAGCATGATAACAGATGATGGCAACATTGAAGGGAAAACTTCATCATTAAGTTCTCTTTTTCAAACCAACACAAATAAAATAAAGTGTAAAAAATATAAATATATTATCAACGGCAAGCAAAAGTTCATAAATTTTTATTTTTTACAACTTTTCGACAGGTGAAAAATGGTTACAAATTTTCTCTAACATGAAAAGTCAACTCAACTGATTTCGTTTCGTTCGTTCTCTCTTTAGCAGTACTTCCCCACTTTTTCTTTTTAACAACATGGCGTCATATGTGGAGAACTCTAGGAACATGGAAAGAAAAATATGTTCTAAAAAGTTTTCAACTGAGATATAATTCTTTTTGCTTACTTTAGGTTGTTTTCACAAGGAGTTTCTTTCGTTTTTTTTTGTTCATCTTTCGACTTTCTTTCGTTTGTTCACAATTTCAGGTGTTGTTTTCAGAGGGTTGATTGATTACAAATCATATTATTATATAAAGATGATCTCTTTACAGTTGATTTCATGGATAATTGAGTTGTGAATTTGAACATTTCAACTGATTATAGAGTTATTACGGAATTATTCACAGAAAATATGTCAAAGTCGATTGAAATGCAATTTAACCGGATGTGAACATTAATTTATATTTACAGTGTTACCAAAGACCTTGATCGGCATGGCACATCCGAACTACAATCCAACATTTCTAGAACTTTTAACAAATATTGCTTTTGACTAATCTTCAAAATTTAATGTTTTTTCTACCGCTCAATAAGCAATCCCAAAAAGATCTTAACTTCTCCTTCATTAA
>JXPG01037960.1:1866-14913 GCA_001015175.1 Megaselia abdita | reverse complement strand
TAAAACGAAGTTTTTTTAATGAGAGTTTTTAAGTTTGAACATTTTTTATATTAGAATCTAATCTAGCTTAATTAGAAAGAAAAGTGGTAAATTAAAGAACGATTTAAAATTAAAATTATCCTTTTATGAAAAAAAAAAATTAAAGTTTACATAAGTAGTTTTTCAATAAGTTTTAAAAATTTGTTAATTAAACGAACAAAACATTGTAAGGTGAATAACAAAAAACTAGATCTTTTTTAAAATTTATATTTTTAGATTTTAAATTTAGACTTTGAAAATAAAGAAAATTGTATTTTTTATAATAAAACTTCTTTGAAAAAGGTATATGTTAAAAAAAATGCTAGAATTGTTGTTTGCAAATAATAAATAATTTTAAAAAATGAAACAAATCTTACAGTATGTTGAATTCGAAAACAAACAAAAATTCAATAGGATTTCAAATAGCTTGTATTCTAATGAAAAAATATTTTTTAATAAAAAAATATAATCTAAATTAATTTTTGTAAAATGTTTAAAACAATATACAAATTGAAGGTTAAATAAAGTTCAAAAACAAAATTTAAAAGTAAAATTAAATTGTTGAAAAAAAAACTGTTTTAAAGATTAAATATATAAAAATATAAAATTGAAAAACAAATCAGTAAGATTGTTAAAAAAAAATTGTATATAATAATACAATTTAAAAGAGATTTTTGTTTAAACAAAGTATAAACTATAAAAAATCACATTTAAAAAAAATTAAATTCAATTTTAAAAACTTGTAAAATAAAATAAAAGTTTCAATATTAGCTTTGTAGGGCTCATTTCGGTATTTTTTGCATCAGAAAAGTTTAAAATAGATCCTTTTTACTTTGAAATTTGTGTATAAACTTTAATAAAAATCCCTATTTGCTAATGTTACAATGTACCCATAAAATGTTCTAAAATCTAATAGCCCACCTAATTTTTAATAGTTCTCCTTGATTGAACATAAACCACTTAATTTCATGTTGTAAATTAGCCATTAAATTCAATTTCCAAATAGACCCATCCATATAATAATATATATAAATCGATTTCACAATATAGAATAAGCTGATCATCTGTTATTACCACCCCACCTCTGTTAATTAAACTAACTTCCTCTGAACAAACAATTTCAAGGTAGAGATTTGGTAAGTACTGGAAATTGATAAAATGGTCGTAAATTTTAATGTCATCTAAACGATTTCACAAAGCCAACGAAAATATTTTGTAATAAAAATTCATGTCCTCTTCTTTAGAGAGATATTTCTTTTGGAACGTAGAAAATTAGAAAACCCATCGGATTGGAAACAGTTCTGGTTAGTAGCACACGTCAAATAGGGATTTACGCTAAAAGACAAATTACTCAACCGTCCAGAACGTTTGTTATTATCTTCTTTATCGTCTTCCTCTGTTCTTTGTAAAAGTTGGGTGTGAACTAGGGAGTATCAATTTGAAATTTCTTTAAGTTAGTTTTAAATATCAATTTTTTGTTAACAAAATTATAGAATCTTCAGTTAAATTTGAGGCACACTTCAAGTCTAGAAGTCTCAATTTAATTTGGTTGTTGTGGGTGCTCTCGCTTTCCAGTCTGACGATTCTGAGTTCGATCCTCAGTGCCCACTTTTTCGTAAGAGATTTTCTTTCGTGTGAATCGGATGTACTACCTGACGCCACTCTCGTGGTTTCGATATTGACGAAATAAAATTGAACCTCTAATACACTCGCAGGCAGCTCATCACTGACTCTATTCAGAAGAAGATGGAAAACTAACAACACTGATGTATAAGAATAGCTTGTAAACACATATGAAGCAAACATTCCTTAATATCACTGATACACCTTGAGTCACCTTTGACTTGTTGTTTGATTTAGTTTTTAAATGTTAGAACCACCCTATAAAATGGAACACCCTAGAGATGAATCCAACATTTAAAAGGTTAATGCTTTTTATACAACCGCAATATACCTATATATACAGATAGACAATATAGTTTCTTTGGTTAGTCTCATCTCATGCCATAAGCTCTTCACCTTCACTTTTATTATTGTAATTTTCTATTACTATTACATTTTCTTGTTGTTCGAAAATTTACATTTTGAACAATGCGCTGCTACACTTTTGATATGCATTCTTTTGATGAGAAGAAGAAATTTTTCTTTCTCAGAAGAGGAGAAGAAATGCATTCAGCTTTTGTTTTACATTTACATTTTCAGGTTTTACTATTTGCATAGTTTTTGAGGTTACCCTTTGTGCTCTAGATTTTCTCCTCTTTGCACAATTTCTTACTAGTATTCTTTTTCCAGCTTTTGTTGTTCATCCTTCGAATGGTAATGTTGGTTTCTTTTATGATAAGTCGAGCATTTTCCATGTAATGTATTTTGGATTACAGTTTTCCATGAATTGAAGTATTATAGGTTCAATTGTATTACCACAAGAGGTTCTTTTCTGAAAGGAAAGTATTTTTATTACTCGCTCTGTCCGAAAATATTGTAAGGTTTTGGCTTTTGAACTGCTTTACAGATTGCATTACAATAACATGAAAGTTTCACTGTTTTCAAAATACCAATACATTTTTATATATTTTTTTTATTCTTCCAAAAGCTTTGATTTAAAGAAATTGAATTACATTTTTCATTTTGCCCACCCTTTTATCAAATTGACTGATGGATTTATGACATTCTCATGATATCATTTACGTATCATCCAAAGACTTCTCGAACTAATGAATGTTAAATTATTGGACGAATGTTCGTTTTGATTGAATAATGGTGCTGGATTTATATAAGAGGCAATATTTAAGAGGAAGATTTTGTTTAGAAACAAAGTATGAATTTCTATATAATAACTCGTTACAAGTTATTATTCACTCAAATCCTCCTTATCTTCAGCAAAAAAGTATAATTTTCAAGCAGAAACCCATTTTTCATGCCAGCCACCTTATCTGCAAACAACTTTAGTTTCATAGCAAGACTGTTTTGGTTTGTAGAACGATCTAGGAGAGTGGAACGATAAAAGAACTATCCAACCAGTTGTTGTTACTGAAGGAAAGAATAAGAGGGATGTGAATTAGAATATGAAATTCGAAATTCTGTGGAATATGAAGATGATATTCAAATATCCCGAAAGGGAAGACGGAAAAAGAAACCCTAGCAAAAAAAAAATTTTATATTCATCGGACAGGAAACATTCTGAATCGTGATAATACAAAAGTGGAAAACCGAGAGCATTTTTAAAGAGATTGTGGGACAGATTCCAAAAGGCTGTGGAAATTATGATCCTTTAACGAATTTCTATAGTATTTTCTCTAGTTATATTTATTATATAGTAGTGTTCAGTTTTGAAAAATAAATCAATAAGGACTATTTCGTTTTATAAAATTAACAAAGTCTTCAAGCAATAACTTCAAAATGAATGAGGGAAATTCACTTAAATTTTATTTTGTAAAAATATATATTCATTCTTAAAAAATGACGTGAAGGTTTTATTCCGGGAAGGAAGTGTTGTTTAATTTTGTTGTTTAAATATACAGGGTGTCCCAGACCACCCATATTTCCGGCGAAATAACTACCTTTATAATAATCCAAAGTCAAACACCTTGGATTTTAAAAGTTATTTTAGCAACAAAAGAGATCAATTTCGAAAAAATCTTGGATTTAAAATATTTTTATTTTTGGACGCAGAATCAGAACCCGCGGTCAAATCATTCATTCAGCAAAATCACTNCCACCCATATTTCCGGCGAAATAACTACCTTTATAATAATCCNAGTCAAACACCTTGGATTTTAAAAGTTATTTTAGCAACAAAAGAGATCAATTTCGAAAAAATCTTGGATTTAAAATATTTTTATTTTTGGACGCAGAATCAGAACCCGCGGTCAAATCATTCATTCAGCAAAATCACTAAAATTCATCGTTTTTTATAAGATCGTTTTTTATCGGTACTCGAAACCCTTCTACTAATTGCTGGTATCAAACTAAACCCTGCCCCGTAAGTATGGTACTGCTCTGTCTGCAAGAAAGCAATCACAGCCAACATGAACAAGAGGAAACTACCTTGCAGACCAGACTAGCGACTCAATCTATGATCAGAGAATGAAGATACCCAAACAAGGATCCAAGGGGGCAACTTTAGTTGTCCTGATTTCACCCTGTCCATCAAAAAAATATCCTTAGGATCAGGCCATCTACAAATCACCATCGAGATACAGCGAAACATCGTGAAGAATAAACTGACGTGCAAACTAACCAGACAGAACAACATTAAGTTCCATGGTACGCTTGCATTGCGCGAGAACCCAAACACATCACAGACGTCCGAACTACGCAGACTCATATCACTACTGTCATCAATATCCAAACTGTTTGAAAAGCTATCCTTGCGAACTACCTCCAAGGAAGGCAAACGTTGGTTGATTGCAGAGGCACAATATTTAAGTTCGGAAAGGTAACTCTCTTCAACTTGTACCTAAGAAACATCCCATTATCACCAGATGACATTAAACTAGTCTCATATGCAGACGATTGAACGATCGTAGCTAAAGTAAGGAATGTAGCATCTTGAACTATCTCCTGCAAATAGTCAGCGCGACTCTATTCACTTTATTGGTCAGAGAAATCCCTTTCGAGATTATAATCGATGACACACCTATTCCTGCAAATCAAAATCGGAAGATTCGTGGAATGACATTTGCCCCGCTCTTGACATGACACACAACAATACTTTCAAAGACAAGATACAGTCGAAAAACAACAACAACAACAACAACAACAACAACAAAAGCCCTTGCTGGTAGCCTTTTTGTGGGAAGGACAAAGAAACACTGACAATCAGATACAAAGCCATAGACCAACTATGTGCCTACAATCTTTACAACACAACTTTGTAACATAAACTGACAGAAGCCACAGACAACCCAAAATGCATCGATCATAAACATGATTCCGCAAAATGTCGAAAATTCACCACCTACATCAAGAAACCCACATCTTACATACGTACATATCCAGCGACGATCCCTAAGTCGAACCCGCTTGACTTATAATTGTTGCCCAAACTCCTTCCAGTCCCAATTGCCAATTTCTTACGCCTAGTTTCTTAGTGTCTTGTTCTACTATAGGTTTCTCCATTTTTTTCGTTGACCTCCTACTGATCTGCACCCTGGTGGGTTGTTGAAAAGTACCTTTTTGGCCGTCACGGTACTGACTCGACAGACTGATGCTTACTCATGGAATATATCTCTGCAGTTAATCGTCTACTTACTTCAATATTATGGTCTTGTTTTAGTAGGTTTAATGGGCTTCGCATCCTCTGTTTTTAGATTCCAGGACTCACTACCATAAAGGAGGATTTGCTAATATGAGCTCATTGTACAGCTTCAACTGAGTTGCTCTTGATGTTAATTTGGAACGCAAGAATTTACTAAGCCTATAGAGAGACTTATTTGCCAGTATTATTATTCTTTTGATTTCGCTAGTGATGTCGTTGTCTAATGTTATTTCGGAGCCCAAATGAGTGAGCTTTTTAACCACTTCTAAATTGAACTGCCCCATGTTGGCAGTTGGTCCAGTATTCAAAATGCGACTTTCCAACATTGTTGATAGTAGGTCTTGGTCTTTTCTTGGTTGTATCGGCAAAAATTGTCTTTCCACATGGTCTTTTGTTTCCCGAATGAGGTCAAGATCATCGGCCTAGCCGAGGACATGGTTATATTTGTTGAAGATCACGTTGCTTGTGTTAATGCTTTCTACGTTCATAATCAACTCTATAATTATGTTAATGAAGCGGTGCAGTATAACTATGTTCCGTAGAAGCACTAGGGTTTTCTTTATAAAATTAATTGTAAAATAACCCAGCCTCATCCTCACTTCGAATAATATATTAGGAACCATAATAATTATACTAGGAATCGTAAAGTCTATAAAAATATTGTTTTCAAAAAAATACCCTAAAAACGGCACAAGACAGTCCACATCCATGTATTGCTCAGCGTAAATCGACATAGCTTTATCTGCTTTTGATGCATGTTAAGTATGGTTTCATACTCTGATATCTTGGGACCCAAAAAGCTAGAGATATCAACGAGTCAAATGAAAGACTAAGTTGTGCTCTATAAAACAGTTGACCTAGGAAACTGATTCGCTGTAAATTTTGAAATTTTCAAAGTTTTAGGATTCATCAGAAAATCGGACTTTACAGTACACCTCCATGAATACACTGATTTCTCGGGACCCGAAATGGCTAGAGATCTCAAAGAGCCATCAAATCTAAGTTGTGTTCTATCAAACAGTTAAACTAGCAAACTTATTTGCTCTAATTTTTCAAAGTTATTTTACGATTCATCAGAAAATCGGACTTTACAGTAAGACTCCATGAATACGCTGTTTTCCGTGGACCCAAAAAGGCTAGAGATATTAAAAAGCTATCAAATGAAAGCCTACGTTGTGCTCTATCAAACGGTTGAACTAACAATGATAACAGGGCAAGAATAACGCGAGTATCACTATCTCAGCGGAGACACCAACAACCTGATGTCACCGCCTCAGCAGTTACAAAGTATAGCTCACTTTCTGCCAAAATTTGAAAATGTAAAGCGCTTAGCTTAAGCAGTTATTACCCACGCATTTTATCATTTACCAATATCGATTCGAAATGTCCAACCATTTCAGAATGAAAGAAGAAAGAAATCCTTTCGGGTAAAATAAATTTTTATCTAAATATTATTATTATATTTGCTGATATTTTCCTTGGCTCCTTTCTCCTTTCCAAATGGCTATGCTTTTATATGTTGAATAATATATAATGTATAAAAATGAACAACACATAAATTTATTTTAAAGTCAATACAATAGGATAGAATGGAGATAAATTTCCAGAATGTATAATAGTATTTTGCATAAACAAACAAAAGATGCTGAAGATATATAAAAGGATAAGTTTTGAAAGATTCATACATACGTAGATTGGGAGGTGCACTTAGAGGAAACATATATTTCTGTTTGTTGTCACACTATACAATCGTACATGTATATTTGTTCATATTTTATGATTAACAAATATTCTAACAAGAACATTTTCTAAATATTGTAAATCTTGAATTAAAGAATTTCAAAGATGTTTTTGATATAGATGTATAACAAAGAATATTTTATAAAGATACAACATTTAAATTAAATAACTTAGACTGTTTCTATAACTATACTTGGAGAGATTGAAGTTATTTCATGACTCCAAACAATTTTTACAATCATGTCCTTATCAATTTTACTAAATCCTTGAACCTCGAATCTTGAACTTCAATAATAGTTTGATTTTTGAAACTTGATTCTTGTTCGGTATAATATTTTCGTCTTAGGTAATATTCAACTGTAAATGTATCTGAAGTTTTCCAATGCAATGAATAAGAAAGTTTGCTTCAAAGGCTCTCTTTCATCAATAATCCTGTGAAAGGATTCCTGAATGAGGTTCTTATGACTTCCTATATCAAAATAGAACTGATTGATTTTTCTTATTTTAGGAGATTTCTTTTTCACGAAAGTCTGTTCTGTTGGAGTTCTTCATGAGTCTTAATTTTGTTTCAACTTCTGAACACTTCTTGTCCCGAACTAATGGGAGTACCAAGGATTTCATCAACGTCAGCTTCTTGTCTGATTTTTATTATTTCTTCTGATTTCTTCTTGATATTCGAAAGTTTTTTTTTTCAAGAGACGTTGAATAAGGGTCTCTTGAAAGGTTGGACTCTTCAATAGGAATCGCGATTTTGTTTCATAGTAGTTTACAAGATACTCAGTAACTACAATGTCTGTCTAAGACTTACCCGCGCAGGACAGAGACACCAAACATGGACAAGGTCAGCGTCCTGAAAACTTAATCCGCATCCAGGACATATTAAATCAGAAATAATACCTATTCTTTGAATGCCCAGGTATCCATAGTATTGTCAAACTACATTTACAACCGATTAAGTTTAGAAATTCTCTACATTCTTTTACCAGAATTGAAGTTGTTGAGACAGAGTCTAGGGACTTCATCGCCGCCTGATTATCTACGAAGATAGCCATAGAGGAGCCTGTCAGTACCAACAAATTATCCTCAGCTAGTTCTGGTAAAGCCGCACAAGCCATCTTAATGACGTATTCCTCGCCTTGAAAGACCGTACAGTAGTCTGAATGACCTGTTGAAGTTATGGTCCTGAATATAGCCAGCAACACAGCCATCTCTTGTTTTCTAGGTAGCCGTAAAGACCCTCCAATCATACCCTTGGAGAGGATCATCACTGTTCCAAAACGCTCTATTAGGTAATACCGCCTTGTAGCATTTTTGGAAAGCTATGTTTTCTACGCATGTATAAAGGTTACCAGTTTTATCCCGAGTGCATTGATCATTGTCTTATCGACGTGAGTCTGATTGCAGCATCACCTGACAAGTATTTGGATAAAGCTTAACCCCTGCTGATTGCTAACATAGCTAGCAGTAGACGGTGTTCTCATTGCTCCGGTTATGTCATCCGAGCGATGGAGTGATGAAGGTTGGAATCATCAACTTGGGTTGGGTCCTTTTCCTAGTCAAGAGAACTAACTCATTCTTATCTAAATTTACCCCCAGACCACATTCCATTGTCCATACCTTAATAGTTTCAGTGCTTTATCCACACGTCTACTAATTACTGGATGAAAGAGTCATGAGAATAGAAAAACCACATCGTCCACATATCATCCTGAACTCTGTGTTCTTCAATCTTCAGCAGAACTTCGTTGACTACTAACAACCGTAATAGAGGAGATAGCAATTCTCCTTGTAAGGTTCCTCTAGTTGCAATTTCCTCGATTGTGAGAATTGATGACTCTGATACCCAGCATAGTTGATATCCAGTTTGAAACTGGACTACCAACACCAGTTTTCTCTAACATCTCTTGTAACGTTTTTGAAAGCCCCCTCTACATCCAAGAAGTCTGACAAAGTAAATTGAAAGTGCTCTATTGAGGTCTCAATCGTCTTCACCACCCTAAGTAGAGCTGTTCCCGTCGATTTACCCTTTATATAGGCGTGCTGACTGTCAGAGATAATATCCTCTCTGAAGTGACTCCTTATGTGTACGTCTAAAACTCGCTCCAGTACATTAAAAACGAATGAGGATTGGCTTATTGGTTTATAGTCCTTGGTCTTTGGAGTTATTTGCATCATTTTTGGGAAAATATACCATCCACACCTGGGGATAGTTGATTGTCCATATTACCTTATCCGGAAGTAATGAAATCAGCACAAGAATAGTCATTAGTACCCATGGCCTGCATGTTTCTAATTGATTCCGTTTACAGTATTCGTTAACTTCCCGTATTCGTTTGGAGAGACGGTCCTTAAAATAAGAAGGAAAGATACGTTTCGAAATTCTGACAGTCCAGATAAGAAGCTTTGAATGCAAAGTCTAATGCCTTTGTTAGGCCCTCCGCAATTTGATCAATATAAGACTCAGTTTGAAGGCGTTTAATTTTACAATTCGCTATTGTTTTAAATTGTTTCCAATCCGTTTTTCTCGAATTTCTATAGGGGATTTTTTTTACCCTCCTTAAAGACTATAGAAAAGAATAAACATATCATCGGAGAAGGAGTCCTCTTCCGCAACCCTTCAGCTTGCTATAATATATTACAGCACGGAGCCACGTCGAGAACCTCTTACCATGAGTTTTGAAATTTGAAGGTAGGACTCCTACTTATCCTTATCCTCGTCAATTATCAGACATCTCTTGCTAGTGACCACCCGCACATCATCAGTGTTGAAGGTCAGAGTGTGGATTATTGGTACCCAGGGCCGTGTAGCTNTTCAGATTATCTTTTTTTCTGTGTAGTTCCCGTAGATGGAGTACTTCCAGTTTGACATACTTCCAGGGACTATCCATTTTAACAACGGCAGCCTTAAGGAATTCCACCTAGCCGTAAGAATTGCAGCTGATCACCTTGTATCAACTGAAGCGTTCCTGGAAACTAAAGATGGGGGAACTACGTCAAGTATGAGTCATTTTTTATCCACCNTGGAGTACTTCCAGTTTGACATACTTCCAGGGGCTATAAATTTTAACAACGGCAGCCTTAAGGAATTCCACCTAGCCGTAAGAATTGCAGCTGATCACCTTGTATCAACTGAAGCGTTCCTGGAAACTAAAGATGGGGGAACTACGTCAAGTATGAGTCATTTTTTATCCACCATCACAACCTTAAGATCCTGCTTCAGGAGTTCGTTTAGAAGCATCTGATCGATAAATCTTACCCTGCCTTGATTAACTGGGTATAGTATGGCTTACCTCCACTCGTTTGTCCTCGTTTCTCCTCGAAGATGTAGCTACTATCGACTCCTCGAACTTCCTTAGGAAGAAGTTGGCATGTCGTAGATCTTACTCACTACTTTACCATTCAAATTATTGGAATAATTCCTTAGGAAGAAGCTTGCATGTCGTAGATCTTACTCACTACTTTACCATTCAAATTATTGGAATATGAGAGACCACCAACCTGCCTGAATCAATAATAAGACATAATAAGCTATATTCTTAGAACAACATCAGGAAATACAATTAATAAGAAGAAAATATATGAAAATACATGATAGAATGGTTAACAAATAAGAACAATGTAATCTAACATTATTATAACAAACTCTCCCGGATTTTTTTATATCTGAACCTTCATTGTATGTTGATCAAAATTGAAGACCCTGTTATTGTCGAATGTTTAAATTGTTGGCAATGGCCAATATACTCCGGAAATTGAGTACAAATAGGAAATAATGTATTATCTGTCATAAAATAGCAGTGCAGTAAATGTGCATTTTCCGCATATCCTATATATCCTCTCTATCTACCTAGGATGCTTATAAAAAATTTATTACTAATTGTCTACCAGCCCTTTCTTCCAACTATAAACCGGATCATACTAGGGCATAGAGAGGAGAGGGTTTCCTTCGATAAATTTTTATTTATATTCATTGTGCTCCAGTGGAATATAATCTCATATTATTTTCGTACATGTTCTTCACTCTTCTTCAGTACTTTCAAGCTTTTATGAGAGTAAAATAAGAGCCTGGGAATGAGAAGATGATTCTGATGCTCTTTACTTCATAACATTATAATATACATAAGATGTAAGTTGTTCTATGGCGGTATATGGTGGTGTTATTTGAATTTAACAACGTGTACTTTTAATTTTCTTCTATTGAATTGGATTGAAGATGGGATGAAAAAGCTGATGAACATTATATGTAGATACAGTACATATCAGAAACGGAACCAAGGGAGAAATTCAAATGTGGTTTGGTTCTTGTGGGAATTACTTAATACTGGATTGTAATTTATTGAATTGATGTTCTTCCTCATTCTCACATTTTTCACTCGTTGCTTTCCTAACGAACGGGAGAACTCAGTGCAAGGGAGCAGAGTGTTCAATTTATAATCCTTGTTGTAGAAAGTCAACAGTGAAATATTCCATCCGCCTGGCACGAATGTTACTTTGGTTATTATATTTTTTTTTTCAGATATTTCGAATTAAACTTGCAAACATGTGTGGTATTCCTCAAAATGCTTACTTTTTATCCGTCGGAATTTTTCCAATAAAGTAAACAAATGGTTTGTGCAGTCTGATATCTCTGTTTTTATGTAAAATATATTTATATTAATTTTAAATTTAAAACAGATATTAAAGGATTGAAAAACTTTATTAAAAAACAAACAATAATATAATGTTAACAGCTATGATAATTCCCTTTTTTAATTTTGATTCGCACCTCTTAATTGACCAGCTCTGCTCAGGTTTCGAGAATGTAGAGGTAGCTAACTGGCCTTACCCACCTTCAATTTTTCCAGTTTATATTCAAATTTCTTGTATCTAGTCTTTTTTGTCATCAAGGAAGTTTAAAGGACTAATAACCAAATATAAGAGGACCAAAACCAACTGAAATATGTTAGATATCCTTAGAAGGCTGTCGTCTCTAAATAAACTAATGAAAAGTAAACCTAAAACTAAAGATTCTTCTAGGTAGGCAATCTAGGTAAATTACTGGAAAAGATTATCCATACACTGTTAAAAATCTAAGTGTAAATCGTTACACCTCAATCGGTGTAGCAAAAATTACACATTTTGAGGTGTAATGTCTACCCTTCAAAAAGTGTAGCCATTTTTATAACTGCAATGGAATACACGTCAATAATTATAAAGAAGTGTTTCAGGCAAAAAATTTCAAAAATTATTTACACCTGCAGTTTTAAAACTTACACGCTCAGAGGTGTAATGCTATATGTACACCTTAAACGTGTAAGCAATTTGGATTCAAAAGAGGATATAGCATCGGATCCGACGCATCACAAATATAATTAACACGAATAAACTTCATAGTCTCAACCTTTTGGATGTAGAAAATGCTTTATACTGTTTATAGGGATAATTGGAAGTTTCAATTAATGAAAACCATATCAGCAGGACAGGCTCTGTGCTAGCTCCGCTATACTGTATTTTTACATCAGATTTTAAATTACTAAAGTTTTTTGAAATGGCATATACTGCAGATGACACCAATAACAAAAGCAAACCATACCACAACATTACTTAAACGAATGGTAAATAGCCTCAATAGCTATAACAAGTACTTTGGAAACGAAAGATACAAATACGTGTACAGAAGACCAAGGCTATCACATTCAAATTCAACAAATCCAACAATTTGAAATAATGACTGAATTTTACTGAACACATCAAGGTATCCTGTGAAAAGACAACCCTAGCTGGTAGAAGCTTAGTAAATACACTTTTACTAACTAAAAACTAAAACTAGTTAAAACTGTTAGTTTTCATCGAATTAGGCATTGATTCAAAGTTATAGGCATTGATTCAAAATCTACGCAGAATTTGTCTCCATCTCTCTGGGTTTGCAGTCTCAGTGGTGATTCCTTTTGATGTAAGCTCTCCTTCAAAGCAATCTATCCATCGTAACCGTTGTCGACCTTCGGGTGTAGCTTGTGCGATTTTTTTTGTTAGGGCTTCATAGCCATGCATTC